>QOCX01000738.1:70934-89029 GCA_005959815.1 Sarcophaga bullata
ATTGTTTTATTGCCAATAGTGGTAATGGCATATGATTATGTAGGACGACAGACTAATTTAAATCCGTTTATGAAAATATTCTGGAAAAATAATTTGCTTTAAAACTAAATTTTCATCTCTTTAAAGGAAGTAAGAAAATCCATTATTTCTCTTTCAAATTCAAGGTTTTGTATGTGAAACAATTAGAGCGATCTCAATAAGATCTAATATGTATTGTTTCGTTCGATTGCTTGGACTATTCCAAGATTGGAACTTCCAGACAACTTCCACTCAGCAGTTTTATAGCAAAAACTCTGAGGGCAAATGAAATTGCCATGAAAAGTTTCTCAAAAATCTGTCATTCAAAGTCCCGCCATATATGTGATGTAAGAAGCTAGGTTGTAATCCTGACTTAAGGTTATAATAACTAAGTCCACTAGATAGCCTATTCACTTATTAGACATGATGTGAGGTGAGACATCTCCAACGAAACGAAATATGAAAACATATTTCTTAGGCGATTTCCTCTCAGCAGATGTCTGGCAAAAACTCTGAGAGTATTAACACATAAAATATATGTGGTGTGAGAAGCTAGTTTGTAATCCTATCTTGTGAGTTGTAATGACCAACTAAGTGAATTAGCAGAGTAAGTAGACTGCTTGATTGGTTGTCTTATGCATTCGCTTGTAACTAGCATGAGCGTCAAGTATTGCCATGAGAACCGTTAAAAGTAGGATACGAATTAAATTCATTCTATCAGATCGACATGTGTAAAGATCTCCACAGAATCAATACTTTGTATTTCGTTTGTACAGTATAGGAAAATTCGCTTGCTAAAAATCCTACAGCAGTTTCTTTTCAAGATCATGCAACAGCTACGGCAGTGGATAAGTGCCTACTTTTTTCCACATTGGCACAGTTACATAGATCATGATCTGCAATCTGCCAGTACTTGGTAAATATAGCATATGGCTTGAACACACAGATGTGGTCAGCGTTTGTTTTGAGATTCAGGCCAAATAAGACCCTTGGTTCTAAAAGTAGTTGATTTTTACTCTTAACAAGTTGTAGTCGATAACAACTCTTGGGGCTAACTCGCCTGGCCTATTATTTTCATACAAATCTAGGTAATCGGGGAGAGAACATTCAATTCAAACGTGAAGTACCTTACCAGCGTGGAAGTGGTAATGTGAGGTTTAAGAGCAAAGTCTGAGTATTCGATCCGAGATGGCAGCATTGAAATTTTCTTAAACACCAAGACCTCTGTCTACAACATACTTGTGGTTAATCAATGATGATTAAAATTGACCTTACCTGAGCAAACAGGTCATAAAACGTCATAATTCTTCTGCAATCACCACGCGATTTTATGCCGTAAATCTCTTAGTGAGGCTAGTTCTAAGATCATACCTACGCAGATAACTAGCTAACGTTGTAGTATTTCTTAATTAACATTCGTTAAGTTATCGAGTGGAAAAAGTAATTGAAATCGATTGCTGCAACCAATCCAGAGATGATCATATAAGTGACTTTGTATTTCGTTCTACAATGACCCCATTACCCGTTTTAGGTTTAATTTTTTTCTCTTTATTTTGCTATGACGAAGGCAATTATACTTTTTCGACACATTATGTCTTCCCAACAAATTAATTTTAATTTTTTTTTAAATTTTTGTTTTTTTATAAATCCTAACATACAGACATACATACATATGTATGTATGTATATGCATACATGTGTATGTACATACACATACTTGCATCGTTTTGTTTATAATTAAAAATGAAATCCAAATGAAATTCAAACGAAAATGTGCAACAGAAAACTTGACAATGACACTCACTGTACATACGTATGAGTATGTATGAGTTGAAATGAAAGAATAATGAACAGAGCCAAATAGAAATTTTGGTAATATTTTCAGAACAAAAAAAAAACAAAAAATGAAATCATTTAAAAATTATAAAGTCATATAAAACGAAAACGAAAAAAAAATTCAAAAAGAAATTATTGCTTGGTTGACTTTTTTTTCTGTAGAGGTCCACAAAATTTTATGCACGTTTTATCATTTGATTTCATAATTTTTTCTATTTTTTTTTTTTTTTGCAGACACCAATATAAAGTCAATTAATTTTAAATTTCTTCTCCTGCTTCTTACATTCATTTCATTTGCATATTTTGTTTTTCTTCGTTATTTTTCAATTATTTTTAACCATTCAGCCTTTTGTTCATTATTTACTCGACTTTTTTTAATCGTTTTTTGTTTCCCTTCTTTTTTCCGTTTCTTTCTCTCTTTTCCAGTTAAAACAGAGACTCAGTGAAATTGAAAAATCATTTGCCGAACATGAAATGAAAATCATGTCTGATAATCTTCGTCAGGAATACGAGAGGCAATTGCTTAATATCCGCCAATTGAAGCAATTGTATGAGGAAAGACAGCGTGTGGCTGCAGCGGAATATGAAAATTTACAACGTTTAATATCGATTAAAAGAGATGAACTGGCACAGGAACAGGAAAAGTAAGTGAAATGAAAACACCATTGCAATACAATGAGAAAAAAAAATAACAAAAACTATTAAAGTCGATTATGTGTTGCCCTATCTGCGTACTGTGAATAATTACAAAAGCACTGATTGAACTGATTTTTTTTTGAAATTTGGTCTCTATTAGTTACAATTTATAACTCAAACTATTTGCAAGAAATTATTCGATGTTTATCAATAATTAAGTGAAAAGATTTAAGTTTGGTTGTGTGAATCATAAATCCTTTTTAACAGATTTTATTGTCATTAAAATGTTCGACAAATTTTGTTTAAGATTTCCTGTAGAAATTTTCGGTATATTCGAGGTACATAGTGGCATTACAAAAGTTTCTGAAACATTCTATTTCAACGACTTTAAGGACTTAAGAGTAGCATTACAAGAACCATTACCTGTGCGTTCCACTTCTTGTCTTTTCGATTCTATTATTGATGTCCTAGAAATCACCTGCTTTCGGAATGTTAAATCCGAGGTATAAGAAGGTCTCAGCATAAATGGTTTTATTTTAATAGATTTCGGTTCAGCAGTCATCAATTCAACTGTGTATAGCTATTTAGATTACACAGCCTCATCTCTCTTCTAATAGCTAATGCTCCACAAGACGATCATCTCTCTGTACTTCTTTATGGCGCAGAAGCATGGACACTATTAAGCACTGATATAGCAGTCCTACGTAAGGTCGTGGGTCCTGTGAGAATTGGCGATGATTTCCGCGTTCGATCCAACAATGAGATGCATGAGCTCCTCAATGACGTGGACGTTATGCAACGTATTAACATCTAGCGGCTGCTCTGGCTCAGCCATTAAGTTCGAATGGATAAGAGTGCTTCGGTGAAAGGGGTATTTGATGAGGCGATTTGTGGAAGTCGGCACAGAGAACTAACTTGCCTGCGTTGGACCGAAATTGTGGAAGCCTTGTCACGGATTTGTGTGACCAACTGGTGCGCCAGAAGCAGAGGTGGTCTAGGAGTCTTTTAAGGAGATTGTATAGGGTGTTAGAGACATATTCTCAAAAAAGGACATTAGAGAGAAACAAAAACAAAAAAATAATAAAACAACAATAAAGAATAAAATTCAAGACAAGTGCATATAAAAGCCTTTAACAATCCTTAATTATTTTAAATGTTTAAACTCTAAAGCAGGAGTGTTATACTACGAGTGATGCAATTTTTATTTAAACTTCATATTTCTCCATCACAATGAGCCTCTTTCCATACAAATTTAAGCGTGTGCTCCTTCTGATGCTTGTTATTCTCTTAATTGGTTGGGCATTTGCTTAGTGGGACATGTGTAAAGATATCTCAATTTTAATTGCGTAGTTGAACTTTGGATTTAGGCTGAGACATCCCATGACTTTAGGATATTCTTGTATTTGGTACAATGCCTATACATGTCTTCAGATCTGCCAAAAAGATTTAAATTTTGTAGATCCATTTTGTGACGTAGAGTATCATAAAGCCGGGCAGGCCTAGCTAAATTTCTTTATTGTGCTCTTGAAAGATAAACGTAAAGGCCTTTAAAGACAATTATAATTATAATTGTTCTTTACAGTCCTGAAAGGGTTAAGTAAAGTAAAAATTTGCTTACATTTAAACGAATTATTCAATCCTTTAGCCTTCTTTAATAATCCCTTGAAAATATTTAATTTTTTTTAATTTCTCGAATAAAAATACGACAATAAAAACATTCCCTTGAATTGTTTTGTTGCTGATTTAGTTTTTTGTTTTAACATGGAATGTGTTTAACAATTTTGTTGTTGTTGTTTTTTTACTTTTTGTAACAAAAACTAAGAACAAAAACAAACAAAAAAAAATCAATTTGAAACTAAAAATTGCAATAGAAATTGCAATTGAAATTGTACATCAAATACGTATTGTTGTTGACAAATTGAAGAGAGAAACGTTTAAAATTAAAAAGAGAGAAAGAGAGAAAGAGGCAAGAAGGAAAGCAAACAAAACTTGTGGAACCCCAAATCCAAAATCCAAATGTTTAGAGGGATTTCAACGTTATAAGTCTAGTGACGGGAAATGTTGCAGTATTACACACACAGATCACAACAGCATTTAGATGTGCAATGTGTAGTGTGTGTGTGTGTGCATGAGAGTGCATTGTTTTAATTTTTTTATTATTTTTTTGTTGCAATTTTTTTTGTCCCCTCTATTGCTTTCGTACAACAAAAAACTTTCACTTATTGTGGCCTGGTGTAAATTTTTTTGTTGAATATCGCGTATTTATTGTTATTGTTGTTGTTGTTGTTTTTGGAAGGGTAAATAAAAACAACAACAATAAACAAAACAAAACAAAACAAAACAAAACATGTGGTGTTATTTAAAACTAAAAGTTTTAATTCTTTTTTATTTTTTTCTGCCTTGCTTTCTCTCGCTTTCCCTATTTTTTAATTTAACTGAGCGCATTGACGACGAGTGTGTGTTTGTGTAAGAGCAAAAAAGAGAGCAGAGTATTAAATTTAGCAAAAAATTCCCATAATTTATTAGAAAATTCGCCTGTAATAGGCCAGTAAATTGGTGGTAATAAGAAAAATGAAAGAATATTCTATAAATACCGTGGAAGTAAGAATCTTCTATTGAACACAGAGAGAATTTAGATTTTCTGTCTCACCATTTGTGGCTTGGGTATTCTATTCTACAGCTATCTGGTGAACTCAGATGGATAAAATTCCAGGTTATGTCTTCCAAGGATCTATGGAGCGTGTGATGAGGCAAAGACCATTAATCTAGAGTGTGGTATGGCCCATACTAATTGATTTGTGAAGCTATTTGGCAAGTGACTACTTAATATTTTGCCTAGACACCGATTCTTAAATGCTAATTCTCGTTTAGTGGTAGTGAAGGCGTTATATTTACGGCAGATGTTTTGTTAAAGCCGCCGTAGTCTAGTAGGTAGTGTGTTGGCTTATTAGACGTAAGGCCAGGATTCAAACCCCAGGTCAGACAGCTCCAACAAAACGCAGTATTTCTTCTGCAAATGTCTGGCAAAGACTTTGAGGGTAAAATAAAACTGCCATGGAAAAATTGCTCAAAAAATCTGTCATTCGAAGTCGACTTTAAAATGTAGATCCCTCTGCTCTTGTATAAAATTAAAAGACACAATATAAGTAGTATGAGAAGCTAGATTGTAATCCTCACTGAAGTATTGTATTTACCACTTAAGTATGTATGTATGTATTTTAAATCACAGAGCTTTTGTGCTCTTTTGTGTGTTTTTGTCCTTATCGAGCTTGGGATGCAGGGGCATATGGCCAAGCATTTTAATCGCTACAAAATGCCACATAAAAAAATTTTAAATTCGACGAAAAACCTTATGGAGACGTTCTTTAAACATAGCTAGACGATATCACCAATTCAATAAAAAACTACAGTGAAGGAAAAAAGTCTACATACACCGCTGTATGTAGACTTTTTCTCTGCGATTTTTGTCAAATTAAAAAAGATGTCACAATTAAGAATATTTGAAGTTAAATTCGAATATAAACAAATATAACCTAGAAATTATTAGAAGAAAACAAAAAAATTAGCGGGTGTGTGAAGACTTTTTCTGTGAGTGTATGCTTAGTATTGTTGACAGAAAACTTGGTATGTTCTATGGTTTATGTCATTCTACAATTCATATCGATATTACTTACATATTTGACAAATTAACAAAAACTTAGGCATGTTGGGAACACCTAGCTTAAGGTCCACGCTACTATTTGTCTCTAACAACTCTCTCTAGAAGATATAAAAATTCCTACAACTAAACAATTGTGAAAAATCATTGGGCAATCATGTTTTCAATCGATAAGTCCGAGAAGTTTTTCGCCTCTATAGATTGAAATTAAATTTTATAAGAAAATTTTTCTTTAAATTCCCAAACACTTGGTCAATAGGCCGTCGTTTTTAGCCCAAGTAAGGCATATCCTACGAGAGGTATTTGAATGGTATGTTGGTTTTTTTCTTTATATTTTATTTAACAAACGCCATTTACATACAATCATACATTCATACATCAGTCAGCTTGTTTTTTGGCGACTTTTTGAAAAAGAAAAGCAGTGAACAATAGACAAAAAAAAAAAAGAAATGCTGATGAACGAACATCTGTCATTCCGTTGCAATTTCAGTTTCTACAGCCTTTTTGTTTTCCTTGTTTGCCATTTGCCATGACAAAATATGTTGACCTCAATTCCCTTTGTTTTATTTTATTTTATTTTTCTTCTCTTTTTTTTTTTTGTTTGTTGCTCTGCAATAAGCTTTTCTTTAATTTGTCCTTTAGGGCCAGTGTATAGATTTAATAATTATTTGTTTTTTGTTTTTGTTTTTTTTTGCTCTTTGTACGCTCTCAATCAATTCAATTTTATCTCTTTCGTGTGCCAAGCTAAAAGTATACTTTAATTTAATTATTGGTTTAAACAACACCCTTTTGTTCTTGTCCTGGGAGATTTCTTGTTTTTTTTTCTTTTTTTTTTGTTGATTTTATTTCTGCTGCTATGGCTGGATATTGTCTTTACGGAAATGAAATTTAATTTTATTGGAAAAACATTTTAAATTTTCATTTATTTTTACAGGATTTTTCTTCTCTTGAAGTTGTAAAAACGATTTTCAAAACAAAACAGAAAAATATTTGAAATGAAAAACAGATTTTGTGGAAATTTCTTTTCACATTTTTCCAAGCGATGCGATTACATTGAAAATAATCCCTCCTCTCGAAAGTTTTACAACTGTAATCTAAACAAACTGCATACATACAGTTGCTTACATAAAGCATTACCTACACAAATATAAACTCAAACATACTACGTACTCATGTACAAACTCTTGTGTATATATATACAGTAGTATATATACAGTAGATGTAGATTTGTGTTTGAATTTGTGTATTTCTAGACAAAAGTATGATTGAAAATCAATTTAAATCAAATTAAACACTTAAGAACAGTAACAAAGTTACAATGAGTTTGTAGTTGTAAAAAAAAAAAATCAACAGAAAAAAGTCCATAAAAAAATAGTAAAAATTAAATTAATTTCTGGTTACAAAAATAATAGATTCAATCTTTTACACATACATACGGCCATATACAGTGTAATACATAGGTTTTCGTCAGTGCCTACAGATCTAGTTCAACTGAAGGGCGGTTCTATATAAAGTATCAGTAAATAGGAGAATAAATATGGTAGTATGTGTTGGTGTATTCTAAACTAAATACTGTAGAAAGTTATTCAAACACAAACACAAATACAAGTACACACATACACACAATAGAAGTAATGCTGCCAATACAACAGATTTTAATATAATCCCAGTTATTAGTTGGTTAAAGCAAAAAAACTTCTTTAAAATTCAGAAATTCTGAATGAATATCCGCATGGATCTTGTGGTTGTTGTTTTCTTAGATACGTAGCTTAGCCATTTACATTCTTTCTTGCTGGCTTTTTAAATTTTTTAATAACGTTTGACTGTAGTGTTCAACTTTTATCCTCTCTACAGATAACAGCTAACCTGAAAAGTTAGTAGGCTATCGTAAAAAAAACTCTCATTCGGTGTTGACTTTAAACTGTAGTTGTTCTGCCACTCATGTATAAAATTAATACACGCCACTTAAGTAGTGTGAGAAGCTGAATCGTAATATAATGGCGAATAATATATATATGGCGCGGTCACGGCGATTTGAATTATCAGTAACGGCCCTATGAGATCATTTCCGAGAAAACGCAGTCTAATGACAGTTCTAAAGCAACTTGACGTAACCATCGAAAGAGAAATGCATTGAAAGCATTGGAAAAATGTTGCTTTAGCCCGAAATCTGTATATTAATGGTGTTGTGAACGCTCAGCTGGTCTTAACTATTATGAGGATTTGGTTTTATATGAATGGGGGCATAAATCCGTAGAACAACTAATTTGAACTCTGCATTCTCTCTCAGAAAATCTATATTTGCGAAGTGATGAACTGCTCCAGACATTGCAGTCTCTTTAAATTTGGTTAAAATCTAGACAATTCCTTTCACAGTAAGCCATAATCGCCTGCATTTGGCTAGCAGTTTTGAAAAACTGCAAACTGTGCTTACTTATCTACGTACTTGCTGACATAAATTTAGTCAGGATTACAACCTAGATTTTCGCACCGCCCATATTGTGTGTGTTAATTTTATTCATGAGTGGCGGTGCCTACAGTTTAAAACGACAGATTTTTGAGAAACTTTCCACGGCAATTTTATTTACTCTTAGAGTTTTTGCCAGTAATTTTGTTTATTCGAAACGTCTAACTTGGAGGTTTCAACCGTGGTCGCACTTCTGATAACCCATCATATTACTACTAGAGTATGGCGACTTCATGTATGCCTCTAGCATCTTTATTTTCTAGTATCTAACCCTCTTGGTGATTGATTACAGTATCAGAAGGATGGTCAACAATTATCGACACTGATGTTAGGAAACCAACACTTAGTAGATGGCGCTCATATTAAGGTCTAGAAACCTGTTGTGAAGCTTTTGCAAATATATGGCAAGAAAAATATGGACTGCTGAAGTTATTATAGGTCAATGCAAGAGTTTTTTCCATCTCAAAAATTTATGCTCTAGGGATAGAATGTAAATATGGAAAGAAGAGTTAGTTCTGAGTATGATTTTAAGGAATAATCCGGTTCAATATAGTAAAACTGTGATGAAAAAATTCTTCCTATAGATCATCAATGCAATATAATTCGATTCTAAAAGCTTTTTCCAAATAAAATTTTTATTTGAATTTTTCTTTTGTGGTCCCACTGTGACATGGAAATATATGCCAATATCATGATGGGGATGATCATGATATCAAAATCAAAATAAATTTGAAGTGTTTTTTTTTTTTGAGGGGGGAAATTTATTGCTAAACAATTTTGTCTGAATTTCAATTAACGAAATAAAAATTAAAATTTTTTATTAAAAAACTTTATGAATTTGATTTTGATTATAAAAACAAGGGGAAAAAGTTCAAATTATTTTATTAATTATTATTAAATTTTATTTCTAATTTTAATTCTAAAAAATAAAACGAAATATTATTTGTCTTACAGATCTAAAGCTTTAGAGGAGCGCAATGAAAACTTGTCTAAAGAAATCGATGCTGCCAACAATGAATTGGCGTGTCTGCGTGACGAATGCAAAGAGCACAAATTTGAAAAGGCCGCCCTAAAAGAAGAAATAGGAGCTGTTATACGGTAAGCAAGTAAACGTCATGTCATCACAGGAATCGGAATTATTTTTTTTGCTCCTCTTAAGCAAAATATCATAGAAGGAGTGTGTATATTTTTTGAGAGTTTGCTCACACACGTTTGTTGTTTCTAACTACGATTCTTTTTTTTTTGTTTTTGAGGTGGGTGCCACTTTTTCAGCTCAACTTCAAAGGAAAATTTAATAAAATTTTTTATTGTTGCATGCAGTTAAGACGAATTGGAAGGGCACTGTCCTCTCGGTACAACATAAAAACCAAGTCTTCTGAAGAAAATTGAAGCAACGAATGTAGGGTATTAGAACAAAAAACCAAATAGGTTAAGGCAAATTAGATTAGATTAGATCCAAGTCTGAAACAAGCCAAGGCTTTTGGTTTGGATTACATCCTGAAAAAACAAAAAATTTTGAAATATGCTGCATAACATGTAAAGTGATCGTCCCGATTGCAATGATAGTAATCCATTCTGCCCTCGAATCCAATGCATTCCTTAAAAACCAATGTTTGTTGTGGATTTTGGTCATATTTCTTTGAGAAAGACATTGGCCAGATCAGTGGCCACTGACAGTGGTTTATGATTACAAATTTTCTTTGGCCAAACTGAAATAGACATCGATTACATAGATACGTACATACATAATTGCTCATAACAACACTTCCATTCGGATTACGATCTGGCTTCCTCCGCCAATAATGTTGTATTTGTTAACTTTAAACATGAGTGACGGGACCCACAGTTTAAAGTCGACACCGAACGACATATTTTTGTGAATGTTTTTTAATGACAATTTTATTTACTGGCAGAGTTTTTGCCAGAAATCTTCTGAGAGGCAGTCGCCGAAGAAATATTTTTCATATTTCGATTTGATCGAGATGTCTGACCTGGGATTTCAATCGTGCCAACACGGCCAACTAGACTACGGCGCCTATATGTGGTTTTCACATGATACTCGCTACTAACAGTGACGGCCAAATTGCCAAAATCTCTACCGAGCAGCGACTTTTTCGTAATGTATTGAGCGATCTTGGACCTCATGTGGGTTCGTATTGGGTCAAAATCCCATTCATCCAGAAATTTAGGTCACTTTGCTGAAGGGAAATTTTCAATGAAAATTAAGGTCAATTACCAACTACTCCAGAGCCCACTCAATGAACTCACGTCGTTCTTTTTCGTTGTCCATAGTGATTTGGCAAAACAGATTGAACAAATGACAACAAATTTGTAGCTCCAACCATGTGATCGTTATCAACTGTCAAAGTTCGGAAAACCCCTATTGGAAGATCCTATAAAAGACTTTCAGGTTAAAACTTCTGATCTTTGTCTGCGACTTACACTGTCACTTCGCCTGCACAAGCTTTAGTTAGTGACTTCCCATGAAACTTCCATTAAGTCCACCACCTTGTGATGTACTGCTAACCACCATTTTGGAAATTCTTGAAGTGCTTAAAGTAGATTCGATGCGGTTTTTTTTTAAAGGCCAAGTATTTGTAACCTATTTTTTTACAATTCCATGTGTATGAATACCCTATTATTCCCTAATTTGGCTCTTTATAAAACATTTTCATATGCTCTTACCAATAATATTATCAGGCTCTTACTAGAAAAAAAAACTTATTTCTATGCCCTATCTCTGTCTATTGTTGTCTCTCATACAAACTTACTTTCCATGTAATTTCATATAAAATACAGAACGAAAGAAGACAAAAAATACGAGTAAAAACTTTCTTCTCTATAAGAGAGAAAGAGAGAGAGAGAGAAAGAGAGAGAGTATAGGAAAGATCCTTCATTTCTCTATTTACCCATACATAAACAAATAATCTAAACGAATTTACTTTTTTCTACTCATTTTTATTCATCAACTGTGCGTATGTTTGGATGTGTGTTTGAGTGTGTATAAAATTGTGTTGAAATTATTTGCTGAATACTTGAGTTGATTGATTTGGTTTTTATTTGCAAAAAAAAAATAATAAAAAAATAAAAAAAAATTGAATTCTTTTCTACAACCTCTTGTCAAAATTTACTTTATTTTAGTCTCTCTTCTTTATTATTTTATTTGCATTTTATTTCCTTTTATTCTTGTTAGCATTTATTGTTATCATCATTGTTATTATTTGTTATTTTGTGAAAGGATGTGTGTCTATGTGTGTGTGTTTGTTTGTATTATATGGTTATTCAATAGAGAGAAAGAGAAAGAAAGAGAGAGAGGGTAAGAGAGATAGAAAGAGAAAGAAAACATTTATTTTGTTCGTTACATTTTTTTTTTTGAATTTGAATTGAAATTATTTTTCTTCGAAAAATAAATTTTATTTCGTTAAGTCAAGTGTTGACTTTGTTAGAAAAATACATTTTAATAGAGCATTTTAATTAATTTTTAATTAAGCTTTAGAAAAACAAAATCATTAATTTTTCTTTTAAATTGATATTCATTTTAAAAATGTTTCGTTTCAACGGTTATTTATTTTCGGGAAAAATAAGTTTTTTTACGGAAGTTAAGGAGATTCTTCATTTTTATTCTTTTTATCCGTTTGCCAGTTACCTTTTCGGCATCTATACCTGCCTATCAAGTTTACGGACTTCTTTAGAGTGTAAACTATTTAGTTTCACTTTCATTTCATTTTTATTCAAAAGCTTTTTATTCTACCATTTGCGATTCCATTTGACCAGTTAATATCTAAGACAACGGTAAGTAAATTAATGTCCTTTGAGCTCCCAATTATTCCTGTGATAAAAGAAGGATTAAAAGTCCTTAACTTAGTAGAGATCTACTCTGACAGTGAATCCAACAACTGATTCAAGTCAAAGTGTGCTTCCTAATAGAGATGAAGAAGCTTGATCATGTATATTTAGTTAGTTAGGAACAGCTTTGCTGTTGACATACAAGTTCACTGTTGTTATATGTCCATTGAGTATACAGTGTGGAGTTTATAGCATCCTTGCATGATTCGTTAGAAACCTTGATCAAGAGGGTTAAAATACATTTTAGCGAAGCAAATTAAAACATCTCTCTACCCAGACCAGCAACAGTTAATTAGGTTCCCTTTCAATATTCGTACATTGACCCAACAAAATGAAAAAAAAACCCAAGAATACTGAAAAAACTGAAAGAACAACCAAACAATAACAACAATAGTAAGGAGAGATAAATGAAAAAAAAATAGGAAATGAAAGAGCGAATAGGATCGCCCATCTAGCCAACTAAATTAAAAGTCTCAATGTTAAGAACCATAAAAGATTCCAAGGCTAATGAAGTAACCACGGTGCAAAAATCGAAAGCCTTTGTTATGGTGTAGACACAAAATGTGCTCACAAGCTGGTCTTTACTCTTGAAGCTTAATGTCCAGTTAAAAACATTTTAAATTTTAAATTTATTACCTGAACAGATTCCTCCAATCCATTCAGAAACAGTTGAGCCTTGGCCATAAATGATTTAAGACTCCAAAATCTCCTCTCTTGCGTCTTAAAGTGCCGCTAGTAATGGCCAGTCAATTGTTCAGGCTTAATATGTGTCACAAAGGATAGCATTTTACTGCACCATCCCTTGCAAATTCGTTTGCAATTTCATTGGCCCATTGAAGCAATGTTTCAGAACCCAGCACAATACAATACATGGCACCCGATGTAGTCTACTCCTAGTCCAGCTCTACTATCTAGGTAATTGAAAATGCTTCAGTACGCTTTGAAGAGGCGTCTAGTAGATGTAATATGGTGTTATAACAACATTTAGAAGAGAATACTGTCCCACTGTCTTAGTAACGGGTTTTATTATCATTTTCCTGGGAAATTTTTTGCATTGCAGAGTAGTCCAGCCTTACATTACGTTAAAACACTTTTAGGTACTTAATAAATGTTAAGTATATAGGGGACCATGGCTTTATTCACGTCCTGAAGTCTACATTTTTAAATCGAAGAAGAATGATAGACATCCTTAGGCTTCAAAAATTGTACCACAAAATCTTTAAAGACATACTCCCTCCCTCCTTTCATTAACTTTCAAGACTCTTTAACTAGAAAATCATTATCTTGTTGTTGTCATTGTTGTTGCTGTTGTTGTTTCTCTAAACCATAAAAATTCGTCTATCCAGACGAGCTAATCAACCATTGAATGTTTCAATGGATGGATGGGCAAGTAAGTGAAGGAATGAATGAATGGATGGACATTTTGGTTAGATGGCTATATACAAAACATAAACAAGAACAACAACAAGTGCAACAGCAACAACAATAACAACAACAACAACATTAATAAAACACACACATATACAGAACTCAGGAACACTGATATAAATTCTTCAATTACTCGTTCTTAGTTAGTGGCAACTACTCCCGAGACAGGGGGGGGGGTTTTCTACATCAAAACACCCTCCTTTTATCCATTTTTATCCATAGATTTTGCTGCCATCAAATAATGTTCAACAATTTTTGGTTTTTCTTTTTTAGACTATTTTTTACGCTCTCATCCCATATCATCTTTTGTTTTATGGACTCATTTTTTGTATTCCTTTTTTCTGTATTTTTTTCTGTTTTTTTTTTTTGTTGTTGCTCTTCCAGCTCTTCAGTCAAATGGTGATGGGTTTTAATGGCAAAAACAATTTAGATATCGATAGACTGACAACCATGTTGGAGGAGAATCGTACATTGTTAAATGACATGGCAACTAAGGAGTTCACGGATGGAGCAACTTTGCCAAAATTATTGTTCGAATTAGTGGAGCAGGCCTCAACGGCAACGCCAGACGACAGTAAAAAATCCCATTCCGCATCCACTAGCCAGCACAGTCGTAGTCCAACACCCAGCTTAAGTGAAGAAACTAATACTACTACCACTACTATGGAAGATGAAAATGAACAGGATAATGAAAATATGGCTGCATTAACATCAAATATTAAACCTGCTTTTACCACTACCCAAGCAATTGCTGAGCCACAAACTCCCGTAACATGCCCAACAAATATGGCGACTGCAAATGCAACTGTAGACGATAGTGTAGATGGTAAAGTTATGGTAACATTACCAAATAAACTTAAAAAACATCATCGTAAAACATCATCCAACAACAACAATAGAAAATCCTCTACTGCCGCTTATTCCTCTTCTACGGCAGCTGCAACAATGAAACTTCATGATGCTGAAATTATTGGAAAAGTAACATCAGCTCAAGAGATAATTGGTAATCTACCAAAAGTTTGGCGTGTCTTAATGGAGCTCTTAAGTCATCATAAAATTGATCCCGTACAATTTGAGGAAAACGGTAAAGGTGAAGACTGTTATAAATCGGTGGAGACACCAAATGGTCCCAAGGCTGAATTAAGTGTGAGCAAAACGTATTTGAAATTGAAGGTAAGGTATAAAAGACAACTGGGAATATAATTTAAGAAAAAAAACTACTAAGAATGCTAAGGATAGGAAAAACGTACTTTTTAAAAGGTGCAAACAAGTACTATTTAAAATTAGGACCATTAGATAAACACATTTTAAAAAGAAAGATAACAAAATTCTAATAAAAAAAATGTTTTTTTGAATATAAAAAAGTATTTTCGTAAAAATAGAAAAAAGTACTTTTTAAAAAAGTAAGAAAAAGTACCATGTAGAATTGGCACCATTCTAAGCCAAACACATTTTCAAAAGAAGGATAACAAACTTCTATATAAAAAATATTTTTTATATAAAAAGGTACTTTGTAACAATTTAGCGAAAAGTACTTACATAAAACANNTATAAAACTTATTTAAAAAAGTACTTTAAGAGTATGTTTCATTTCAGATATTTTAAAACTTAATAAAATAATTTGGTGTACTGTACAATAAGATGATGTTGTTACAAAAAGTACCAAAGAATAGTACTTTGTAAGAAAAGTACTTACTCACAAATTATTTAAAAAAATTATTATAAATATTATTTGTGCAAAAGATTTCATAAATTATGTGTCAATGTGTAACTTTAAAGTAAAATAAAAAGTACTTTCTTTCTTTCTTACATCACATCCGACAATAGGTACTTTTTACAAATATTACAAGAATTTTCGATAAAAAAAACAAAAAAGTTTACGCAAATATGTTGAAAATGGTTGTAAAAAGTTATCAAATAATTCTTAAACAAAATATATTTCAATAACATTAAAAAAAATTAAAAAAAGTACTTTCTCATTTTGAGTACTTTGTAGCAAAAATTAAGTCATGTTTGTACAACGTATTTGACAAAGGACTCTTTTTGTAGAAATCAGAACAATTTTCTATACAAAGGATAAAAGATCATTAGAAACATTAAAAAACGGAGTAAAAAGTACTTTTTTGAAACACCGCTAAAGTTACTTTCGCTCAATTTGTTGCAAAATTATAATTGTAAACATTATTTATGCAAAGTATTAAGCATTATATAGTTCGTATATGATATCTTAAAAAAATAGTACTTTTTCGTTCGCAAAATATTCTTTAAAATATAGTACTAATAGTACTTTCTTGACTCAGTTAGTATCTGGCCAGGAGTACTTATAACAAACAATGAAATCATATTTAAGAACAATATTAAAAAAAGTACTTTTTACAAACACTACAAATATAGAAAAGTACCAAATAATCTTTATCAAAATACATTAAAAAATAAACTAAAAAAAAAGTACTTTTTCTTTGAAGTTTTCTGTAACAAAAATTAGGTTAAAAAATTCTTCAATTAGAATATAAGCACTTTTCAATAAATTGAAAAAAAGTGAACTCTAAAATAGCCCCGAAGCACAAATTCTTTCTCCTTTTCAGTCCCTTTTCTTGAATACTGTAATTATTTCGTTAGTTTTTCATTATTTTTCTTACCAAAATATTTTCTTTAAGTGGCCGATAGTTAAGAAAACTTCTAGCGTTCCTTTACAGAGAAAGCAGCCTTTTGTCACTTTAAAGTACTTCATCCTGTTTTGAGAACTTCTTTACATTGTTTCTTCATTAAGAAGTAAAAACTCGTAGGGAATGAGAGAATATAAAGCAGGAAAAGGAAACTTCACATATTAACTCATCATTTTCTTCATGAAGTATGAAGACTTCAAGTATTTCGTTCGTAGATTTTTTTCGGTGTTCCTGTGTCATCTTCTTCATGACAAGCTTCTCATTTTAACTTTATTTGTACGAAAAAATAAAAAAACATTGTTGTTGTAAGTACAGTGCAGTGCAGCAACTGTTTTTAATTTTTATGTTATTGAGACTTAACAGAATTTAACGAGGGTAGGCTTATCGAAATCAAACAGAAGCATTGGAAAATAGATTGAAATGTTGCACGTCCAGTGGTTTTAATGACGGTTTTTGAAGCCGCTTGCTGATGAGGCAGGGCATTGGTTAGGTTAGGTTTAGTTCTAGGGAGGGAACTATTCCTCTGTAATTGGCAGGTCCTCGGTAGAATGACTTTGAATAGCTAAAGAAGATTTGAACTCTCAGATGGATTTCTCTTAGGTTTTTCCTTGAAAAGGTTTTCGTTTTTTTTATTTGGTTTCAGTCTGATTAACCAATTGGCTGGTCAAGCAGATGAAGGGTCTGCTGTAGCGGCATCTAGAACGATAGGGTTGCTATCTGTCGTTTCCATTTTCCTTTTGTTGTAATAAGGGTAGTGGTAAGGCAACTTGCTTGTTAAGTCCTCATGTTCCTTCTCTAGAAGTTATGCTGCCAGACTTTCTTGTGACATCTGTCAGTGTGATACTATCTGATCTGGGGTTAGAGGACTTCTGTGTGAGTTATTGCGGCGGGAATAAGGTTCCTTAATATTTGTCAAACTCAATAATCAGGACTTTTTGGTTTCAGCTTGGGGTATGTGCTTCAAACTCAATAATCAGGACTTTTTGGTTTCAGCTTGGGGTATGTGCTCCTCTCCACATAATTGGTCAACCCTTCAGTCAAGATTACGACCTAGTTTCTCACACCACTTATTTTGTTGTATTAATTATATACATGGGTGGCGGGATCTACAGTTTAAAATCGTCTCCAAACGATAGATTTTTTTGAGTAACTTTTCATGACATTTTGCTTTTAAATTCTCTTAGAGTTTTTGACAGAACTTCGCTGGGAGGAAGTAGCCGAAGAAATATTTTGTTTCATATTTAGTTTGGTTAGAGATGTTCGATCTGGGATTTGAACTGTGGCCTCACGTCTGACAAGCCCACACACTACCTATTAGACTACGCCAACTTCACCCAATGCCTACACATTCATGTAAAATGTTATTTTTTCGGTCTAAAAACTAAACATTTTGCATGTAACAACTTTTGTAACACCCCTCGTATACTAATGTAATACAAAGGGGAAAAAATGAAACTCCCTGAGTTCCCCTAATAAAATATTTTTTTTAATACTTTTTTTAAACATGCATTACCACAACCACCCTCGTATATTTTGCTTTT
>QOCX01000739.1:0-60026 GCA_005959815.1 Sarcophaga bullata
TTATTTATTTATTTATTTATTTATTTATTTATTTATTTATTTATTTATTTATTTATTTATTTATTGGTTAAAACCAGTAAAACAAGCATATAATCTTATTTAATAGTACTGTTTATAAAAATTAAGTTAATAATAATGATAAAATAGAATGATTAAGTTAATTTCATAAATGTTTCCAAAAAAAAGCAAAAATTATATTAATTAAATTTAAGTTAGCCTAGCAAATGAATAAATCTAAAGAAAAGAAAAGTGTGTTAATTTTGATATTTTAAATTGTATTATATAGCTCTTCTATTGAATTTCTTGCGGAAGTTGCTTCCACAAACGAATAGCATTAATAGAAAAGTGTCTTTCAGACACCTGTTTCCTGTACATTATGGTGTTTATTCTGTAGCCTCTATTGGTTCCAGAAGACTGGAGCTTCCTAAATAAATAGTTTGGTTTCTTTACATAGATAATCTTGTGTAGGAAGATCAGCATACGATATTTCAAAAGGTTTTCAAGCGATATATTATAAATTTTGTATGAAAAATGTGATATACCACTATATCTTCTGCGTCCAAAAATATATCTTGCTATGTTGTAATAAGTAACTTTAAGTCTATTTTTGCTAATAGAATCAAAACCTGCAAAGACCTCGCATCCATACAAGAGGGTAGGAATTAGATATGTCTTCGCCGAGAGCATACGTATATTTAAAGGCGTAAAGGATTGACTCCTACTAAGATTCCTCAACATATCATGTATCCTTCCACAAATCGTATTTACATAGTCAGTCCAGGAAAGTTGACTATTGAAAATAATACCTAAGTTCTTGGCACATGGTACCAATTCTATGGGCGAGTCCTCAACGACTAATGGTGGCAGTAGGTTCGTCGAAAAGCCAACTTTCCCAATTACGATAGCCTTTGATTTGTTCGCGTTTAAGCAAAGACCATTTGCGGTAAGTCATTTAATTATATTGTCAAGGTCCAGTTGAACGCCATCGGCATACATTTGAATTCCACAGTGAATAATGCGAGAAGGTAGGTCATTTGAGTACATTATGTATNATTGATCTAGAAGTACCAGAAAAGACACCATGTTTTGATCCATTTTTGACCTTAACTCCTCTACAACNAGCAGAGGGCCAAGAATTACACCCTATGCTACACCTCTTCGTACCGGGCTGCTGAATGAATTTACGTCACCATGGTGTACTGTCTGACTTCTTTTATACAGGTATGTACGTAATAGTTTTATTGCTGATGTTGAAAAAATAAAGGAATTCTTCAACTTGTGGCAAAGAATGTCATGATCAACAGTATCTAAAGCTTTCGAGTGATCTAGAAGTACTAGAAAAGACACAATGTTTTGATCCATTTTTGACCTTAACTCCTCTACAACATCCACTAACGATGTTTTCTGATGTTTCGAAATGACTCACGCAATTCCAAATGGGTGATGTTCGAGTATTGAAAACCATTTTCATTGAGTTCAAAAGCACTGCTTGGGTCCACAGAGTTGTAGTAACCAATATCAGATTCAGGCATAGGGATACTAGAGAATTGAACATTCAATTGGTTCACAGTTACATTATGGTCTGTCATATTATCCTTATCCCTAATTTTCCTCCACTTCCCCTGCGATGATATGACGGTTGAGAATTTGTCCTCATAGAATTTGCACTTGGCGGCTCTTATTTCATAATCAACTCTACGTCTGTAACTTTTAAAAATCTCAAAATCCGGAGTTCTGTATCTCTTCCATCGTTCGTATGCTTCGTTCCTATCATTAATCAAACTTTTAATTTCCCTTGAATGCCATCGCTTTACTTTACCACTTACTGTCTTAGTTTTCACCATAACATATTTGTTATATAAATTTTGAATGTTACCCTGTAAAAAATCCATCTGCTCATCAACGGTTGACATGCTAAAAACCAGGGATACGAACTAGGTCATTCTCAAGAGGTAGAATATCAATGTTCTTAAAATCGCGATGTTATTTTTTTCTCCTTTGTAGGCGTTCTAAAGTCATAAGACATACAAATTAAATCATGCCTAGAGAAAACTGATGATGTGCTGTTGCACACGGGAATTATTATCAATAAAGAAAAGGTAAAGTAGTGTTGCGGAAGAAGATGTAAAATGTGTAGGCATGAGCTCGTATATAAGTCCCAACCCCATAGCTCTCATGTCCAGCAATAATCCCTTGGCAATTAATACATTAGAATTAAAGTCAGCAGTTAAAATAACGTCAGAGTAGTCAAGAGCGAGATTGGGTAATTCCTCATTCAGAGGCTTAATATCAATATCCTACTAGGTCTGTATACAGTTCCAAGTAACAATTTCCTCCCACAGTCAAGTATCTCGAGAAAGAGGTATTCAATGTTAAACATGTTATCGTTATTTACATAGCCCCTACGCACAAGTTTACACTTAATATGTGACCTAACGTAAATTGCTACCTCACCACCGTGGGAAGGTCTGTCTGAGCGGAATACGCGATATGCATTTAATCCATATGCACTATCAGGCGTACAACAATTAAACCAGGTCTCGGAAATGCATATAATGTCCATATTAAAGCCATCAAAATTATGGGGAAATTCGTCAAGCTTATTGTTAAGACTCTTAGTCTGTCGGCTGAGAATCCTTGTCATATAGTACATGTTAGCATAGGAACCAACTCTATCACGATTTTCAATAGAGTCTAATGTCATATTGTAAATGAAAAGCAACAGAACCTATTTTCAACAGAAAAACACAAACATTGATAAACATTTTGATGGCTAAGCTAAGACTAGTAAAAAGTATAATGTTACAAATAAAAGAAAAGGTACTTAAGTTATTAAAAAGAATGTAAAAAATTTAAATAAAATTATTGTTAATTAGTTTAGAATAATTTAAAACATTAAATATTGGGATAAAATAAATTAAAATTAAGATATAGTTAATACATTTATTGAATTTGTTGCCGTACGTCAGAATCTTCACGAAAAATATTCAGATCTTCAAAGTCATCAATATGCATTGGCTCCTCATGTTCGCGTCGCCGAATGTAAACTAATCCTCGTTTCACAAAAACAGCAGATATTAATTTCCTTTTCTTTAGTCTGTCAGCCCTTTGAAAAATGCGATGATTCTCGACAGTTAAATTTTCGTTAACCAAGTGCATTCAAACGCAAAACATATTTTTCACCTTGATGTATTGCGTAATGGACCGAAGAACAAGATTTCGCTCATGTGGTGATTTAAACTTTATAATAATTGACGGGTCTGACTTAGTTTTGTTATTAGCGGAGATTTTTCCTTTTACTCGGAAAGCGCTATTAATTTCCGGAGGACGAATATTGATAGTCTGACATATTTTATAATATAAATCAAAAAGATCTTCATTCTCCTGCTCCAGAACGCAAACAACATGCACATCATTAGCAACGACTAAGTTGTTCTGTTTTTTAGCAACACTTTTTAGATGAACTAGTTCTTACTTCAGATCTTTAGTCTCATTGGTGAGAGCAACGATTTTCGCAGAGTTATTATTTTTCATTTCATCAACAGATGACTGTAGTATGGCTACCCGTTGAGTTAAATTATCCAAATCGGCTTTTGCAGTATTCCACTTCTTTTCTATCTCACTTAAAAGTCGTTTCTCATACTGTTGGAACATACTCTTAATAGTGGATTGCAGTTGATCTGCTAATTTATCAAACCTTTTATCAATTATTCGCATAAATTTAAAGGGAGAATCGATGTTAGATGAGCGCACAGATTTGATATTAGTAAAAGCGCAATTTTTGGAGTATTTACTATAGACGTCGCTTGTGTTAAATCTGTAGAAGCATTATTAATATCCATATTCTCTGACAAAGAAGTGTTGTGTACTCTGTTTTTAGAACTAAGGTTGTTTTGGCTTCTTAATTTAAACTGATACATTTGTCTAAATAAATTGTGTATTGTATTTCTTTCAGTGTAGATTGGTTTTAAATGACTGTTAAGTACAACACTGGCTGAAAGCACATCCACTTGAACGTTAATCACAGATTGTACGATTTTGTTTTGTCTTGTATATTTCTTTACGGTATTTTTGTTGTTGTTTTGTTTTATTTGTTTTCGGTTTTATTTTGATTACTTATAAAACACAGCTTGTTTAAACATATGTTGATATTAGGCGGGAAAAAAATTGTGTTCTTTATTCCTAATTTTTTTTTTGTTCTGTATATTTCAATACGGTATTTTTTGTTATTTTATTGGTTTTATTATATATATTTATTTTTATTATTATTTTGTTTTCTGTTTTATTTTGATCACTTAAATGTATCTTGTGTATTAGTAGATGCCTTATTGGAATGTATCTAGTTAAGTACTTGTTGTATATAGAATCGATTTTATGTTTTTATTCTATTTTATGATTTGTTTGTTTTAATGTAATTATTGTTGTTGTATATTCACAAACTATACTTTATTGTTAAAAACTTGTGTATTATATAAATTAATAAGCTTGTATAATTAAACTTAAATAAGTAAATTTTAATTTTATATCATTTAACAAATTTTCGTGGTGTTATTTGACTTTCACTTATTATAAATCTCCGATATACGTCTGTTCAGATAAAAGCACAATTATTACAAATTACATTAAATTACATTAATTTATATGAATATGTAAGCTTTCAACACAATGTGCAATAAGAAAAATTATTAATTTAATAAAAAATTAAAATACATGAATCATAATTATGTTTGCGATTAAACAATTATTTCTAAACAAGAGTGTTTTAAATGAATAGTTTTTATGTATATTATTAATAAATATTTTCTAAAATTAACAAAACAAAACTTTTTAAAGTAATAAATATTTAGTTTTGAAACAATTTGAAAATATTGCAGTTGATACAACACATTAAAGAAAAAGTTAAACTAATAAATATTCAAAACTTAACAGAAATAGAAAAAAATAAAATTATACACAATAATATATTGCGCTATATATATATATTATACTGACAATATAATTACCTTATAATGATAACCAACCATTACTGAGACGCTAAATGTTAGTTATAACTGCGAAATATTTAGATTAAAATACAAATTATAAAATTCATATATACATATAACTAATAATGTTTTTTAATAGTGAGTCATGTAATATTCTCTTATTTGACTTGGAAAATTCCTATAAAACCAAAAAATTTATTCAATCTCATTGATATATTGATTAAATGGGAGAAATTCATACTTGAATTTGGACTTTTATTGTTCAATTGTTATTCAAAGGCGCCAAAACAAAATAATTCATATTGTTCACCACTTTTCTTCGATTACGCCTCCGAATTCATTTAAGTACTGATCGAAAATTAGTATTTTAACTTACAATTGAATTGAAAGAAAAAGAGAAAACTTTTGGCTGTGGACAGGAACAGAAAAAAATAACAATTTGTTAAAAATTTTAATAGTCTTTTTAAGTGTAAACGAAACAGTGTTTTAATAACTAAAGTAGTAAGAAATAAATATTGTGTACAATTTTAACGAAATAGACGTTTTTTGAAGGTTCGAATACATAAAGCAGTAAGTAGTACTGGAATAGTTTGACAGATTCTACTGTTGTTTTTGTAGCTTTTGTTTATAATTATAGTTTTAAACGATTGTAGACTTATTTCGTTTTGTTTTTCCATTTTCATAACACTGTCGCCCACTTAAGCTTGTTCGTCCCGAATATGCTCATTATCTCTTCTCTCATGTTTCGGCAGTCGTTCTATGTGTACGACTTTCACTTCTGCTCGGGGGCTGTTAGCTTTCTGTATCCTGTACACTACATCGTTAAGTCTTTTAATTACCCTATAAGGTCCATTCCAGCTGGTTTATGGCGCTTCTTCCGCTTTGGGTTGTAGAGTGGAATTAGTTGTCCCTCATAGAAGCCATCTGTATTTGCTGCACGATCATAACTGGGTGTTATTTTATCCTTGACCATTTTTATACGTTTGCACACGAATCAATGGAGTTCATTTAGATTTCATATGGCATCCCTCCGGCTTATGTGGCATCCCCTCAGTATAGCGGGCTTAACACCAAATTCTAAGTCATCAGGCAGTTTTATCTCAGTCCCAAAAATAACCTTGGCGGTTAATCTGGATGTTGAATCATGTGTGATCTACATGGCAGACTGGTACGCCAGTAGAATGTGTTGCTCGCTCACTACTTTTCGCAAGAACTCCTCCAGGGTTCAAATAAATCGTTCTACCATTCCGTCAGATTGTGGGTGAAGCGGCGTCGTTCAATTCTTCTTAATACCGTATACCTCACACATTTCCTTGAATACAGCTGACAAGAAATTTCTGCCTTGATCGGAATGTAGTACAATTGGAACCCCGTAATGGCATACCAGTTGTTTGCAAAAATATTTACTATTTACCTCTTTATTGGGTATTGACAGGAAAACGGCCTGCTACGTCCATCGCTATCAGCTCAAAAGGTGCGTAAGAGTTATACTGTTGCAGCTGGCCTCTACTTCTTACCAGACATTTAGCTGTAATACACTGGGAACAGATTACTATCCAAACCGCCACTGCTTTCTGACATCCAATCCAATAAAAACGTTGCTTTAGTCTTTTCAGTGCCTTTGTCACCACAAGGTGTCCTCCGCTAACTCCATTATGGAACTCATTTAAGACTTCTTTTATTTTGGAGGAAGGCACTATTAAGTTGGATGAGGTCTTGCCATCAGCTCATTCTCAATGATGATATAAGCAGCCGTTTATCAATTTTAAACTGTCCCATAGTGCCCAGTATGCTTTGATAAGAGGATCTTCTGCTGATATTTCACTTCTTTGTGAGGCCAGTCTTCGTTTGTATCGGTCTGCGTTAGCCCGATGTCAGCGATGGATTTCTTCTTCACAGCCTTCACACAATGTTTACACTCCAAATTACAAGCTCGGCATGACATGAGAGAGTAACAGCATCCCATGTTTTATGGCTCTTTGGTGTTCTATGCTGAAGTCATGTCTAGAGGAGCTGAATCCAACATGCTAACTGCTAACTTTCGTTCGAGATTTTTGAATTGCAGCAGCCATCTCAGTGCGGAATGATCAGCCCTTAGCACAAAATGTTGCCCATACATGTACTTGTGGTAATATTTTAAGCATTCCCGCACTGCAAGTAGCTCACTTTGGGTCAAACAATAGTTCCGTTCAGGTTTTGACAGTGTGCGACTATAGTAGACTACGACTTTCTCTATACCATTAATCATTTGGGAAAGTATACCATTAATACCATATTCGCTAGCATCACTGTCTAAAATGAATTTTTCCCCTGGGACTGAATACGCCAAAACTGATAAATCACACAACAGGTGTTTTAGTGTCTGGAACGACTTTTCTTGCGACTCGCCCCATTGATTTCTTGGTGAGCTCATGCAAGCTTGCAGACACGCTAGCAAAGTTAGGCACAAAACGTCTGTAATATGTGCATAGTCCCAAGAAACTGCGCAATTCATGAAGATTCTGGCCAATCCTTTACTGCTCATATTTTACCTTCATCCGTGGATATGCCATCTGTTGTAACAAGATGCCCCAAATATTTCATTTGTTTTTAGAAGAATGTACATTTATTTACACCTAATTTCAGTTCAGCCGTTGATATTCGTTGCAGAACTTCTGCCAGTTTTTTGAAGCGTTCTTTGAAAGTTCTGCCCATCACTATTATGTCATCGAGGTATTCCAATGCCGTTTAGTACACGTTCCATAAGCAGCTCGAATGGGGCAGGAACATTGCAGTCCAAATGGCATAACTTTGAATTGTCATAAGCTGCGGATCAAACTGAATGCAGTTTTCTCATTATCCTTGTCTGCAATCCAATGTAGAGAACTACTTTGCTCCTTCTAGCGTCTCAAGCGTGTCGTCAATTCTCGGTAGCGGGTAACTGTCCTTTTTTGTGACATCATTCAGCTTCCTGTAGTCTACGCAGAATCTTGAACTGCCAACTTTCTTTTTGACCAAGACTACAGGTGAGCTGAGTGGACCCGATGGTTCAATTACACCGCTTCTCTTCATATCGCCGACTAGCTCTTTAACCTCATTACTCTTCGCCAGCGGTATGCTTCTGGATGCCTTTTTTATCGGTCTCGTTTCGCCAGTATCATTTTCATGTTTGGCCATGGCTGTTCTCCCTTGACTTTTATTGTTCGTGGCGAAAGCGCAAGCATACCTTTTAAGCAGCTTTTTGATTTTATTTCTCTCTGGATCTGCTAGACCTGCTAGCCATTTTTCCACATTTACACCAAATTCCCGTTGATCCTTGGCTGATATTACAGAAGATTTTTGCAATTGTTCGCTTCTACAGAATCACATTGACCAACCTCGAAGTTTTTACAGATGACTTTTTCATGGTCGGATAGATTTCGCACTCTCACTGGGACTATTTTCTGTCAGTGGATTTTACAAGGGTTTTTGCTGGCAACAAATTCGTCTTAATTTCTACTAGTTCAACAACCCAAAAGCAGTTTTCCTCACAAACTCCCATGTCAATGATTCACTATGAGATGATAATTTTTGACGTTTGATGTTTGTATTCTACTTCCCCACTATGCCCCATATTCAAATTGATGGCATGATAATGACGGCACCAATAATGATAACCTCGTCCACAATGACGGTAACAATAAAGACCTGACACACTAATGTTGGATATAGTCACCTTCGCTCCTGTTTTCCCGTGGACTATGGCAGACTCCCCAATAGCTATCCGTAGTCTTACATTACTAAGTACCTCATACTTCCCCTTCACTACATCTGGCCTGATGATAGACTGCGTCGCACCGGTGACTATAGTGAAGTCCGCCATTTATGTACCCGCACGCCGTAAGGTAGTTGTTATTTTGCTACATAACTGATATGGAGATTATGGGTCCTTGCTTGTGGAGCCAGCACTTGCCCCTCAGTACTAGCTCGTTTTAGTTCAACGGAAACTCTTGTGAAGATGGTTGGTAGTTCACCCGTTTATTATTCCTTATTGGTAAGACGGATCATGATCATTTACGTGGCGCTTTGTAGTTTCTTTAGAAATGACATTCACAGTAAAGCATTTATGTTTGGCCTTTTTCCGTTTTCTTCCGAAACTTAATTCAACATTTCTTTAAGTTTATTCAAAAGCCATTCCTCTTTCTACACGACTTCCATTCTTCGCACTGTGCTTATTGCAAAGGCCACGGTCTCTGTAAAGGTTGATTTCTGTATAGCACATACCGCTAATTTGATGTCAGGGTGGCGTATACCATTAACAAACACTTCGGTTTTGAAATTATCTAGCAATGAGTGGTTTTCGCCCGGGTATGTAAACTGCATTAATCACTCAACCTCCATTGCAAAGGCTTGAAGTGACTTATTATTTTTTTGCGCTCGGCACCTTAACTCCATGAGGTACAGTTGTCGTTTGTTCGCCACCGTTAGGTGTTTCGGCAGCTGGTTTCTAGAATCTCGGCTCCATCCATCGTTCCATCCATTTCTACTGGCTACTGTCTCGAATTGGAATTTAAATACGGATAGCGGTGTGCTACCATCGAAGCAAGATGTTTTTATTCTACCAGTACCTTCTGACACGATTCGCACTGGTTCCGGTCGCTGGCTCTGGAGATTGTTGATCTTCTCCTCCATTATAACGAGTTTTTCGTCAACGGTGTTTTCTTTGACACCTTTTCCTCGACATCATAACTCTTTTACTGACCGGCTCCTGTAACAGCGTCTCTGTTGTCACCTCGTTTCTTTTCAACTTTTGACAAACATTTTTGGTTTGCTAATTGCATCTTTTGATTTTCGCCTTTAGAAGCTTTTTGTGCTTTTGGTTTGCTCTTGGATTTTTTCTAAAAAAGTTTAAAATATGAGCTCGTAGATTGCAAATAAATTAAAAATAAGTTAGTGTTTAATTTTAATTAAATGCTTTATTGTTCGTAAAATCTGTATGCCACTGTTCACAACTGGTTCTAACAATAACAATTGCTTTGTTTGTTATTCCTCTATTTAAGCCCTTCGCAATAAACAATAACAATTATTAGACAATTGTTCTATAGATCTTTGTAACGGAGATCTTCAAACCTCGATTGCTTTCTTCAAACACAAAGCGTCCTCACACAAGACTGACTGAACTTTTAGTGATCATTTGACTGCTTTGCCTTGCATTTATATATAGCAACGTAAACCGTCTGATGAATGTTCTTGAAGGCGAACGTTCGTGACTTCGCCTTCTCAGCTCTTCAATTTAATCATTGTTCACATTTATTCTTGTTTACTTGTTTCTTGTTGCCTTCTTGTGTTGTTCGTGGTGTCTTTGCGTTTAGCGTTCTCTCCCGTGTGGATTGCGATTATTTGTAAATAGGTTGCATCTGTCTCTGTGGCTTGGTAGGTTGTTGTTATTATTGTAATTTACGGCGTGGTACTGTATTGATTGTTGTTTGTTCACTTAGCATTTTTCCACTTACTAACTTACTTTATATAACATATCTTATTACATATATCTATTCTATTACATCCGTATAATATATATTCTATATTACATTCTTCCTATTACTTCTACTATTATATATTGCGTACATATACTATAGCATTATATATATCTATAATTGTATTTATATTATATTATACAATTACACAAAGCCTCACAAAAACAAGACAATGAATTTATTTACAATTCAATGATTAACGAATTTAAACGAAATGCACAAACAACACAAGAAGGCAACAAGATATATAGATATGAAAAGAGGTAAACGTAATAGAATCTAATGAGTTTCAAGTCAAGATTGGGGAAGCTAAAACTGGGAGAATGCTTATCCCAATCAGCGCCCTACAGCCGTATTTTTAAAAAATTTAAGGTTCTTTAAAGTTTTGTTAAGAATAATTGCTTAAAGTGTCATTCAAAATATATTATTTCCATTCGTAAACAATCTTTAAATCACAAGAATTTAATCTAGGAAGACCGAAAAATCTTCTTAGTTGTTGTTTGCGTCATAAATATACAATATATATTCATAAAACAAATTTTCAAAAATATTATACTTTGCATTGTGTATTAGTGATGTATAAAACACGGATTACCATTTCATAGCACAATTGTGCAGAGAGAATTTACGCATACTGTTTATGCTCTTATATTTAGTAGTCGATCAGACAGCGGCGAGTGCACATGACATTTTAAAACATTTAAATGATAAGAAAAGGGAACAGCTTCTTTGTAGACATAAAGCAATCCTTTTTTGGAAAAATTAAAAGGTTTGTTATTAGTAGGTGAGAAAATTTATGAACCAAAAATTGCTTCCACTAAATATATAAAAACATTCCCTTATTTTTAGAGTCGAAGAAGTACAACTTAATGCGTGTTGATAAAATGAAAATCAAAATAGCTTATATTACTAACATTTTTCTTTGACACTAAATCAATAAATTTTCTCAACTTATTTTCTTTCTCTTACTCACTAATACAATACATTATGCACCTTACAAGAACAGTATTAAATTCTGAACCTTTTCGTGAAAAAAAATATTATGTATATATTATTTTTTTATTATTATAAAATATGAAAATTCGACAACCTTAACAAGATAGATTTTTTATATCCATATCCAAAAAGAAAAAAAATATTTTATTATTTATTTAGAATCCAACAAACAATACAATATGTTTTCTACATTACAAGAACCAAGAATTGAAATAATGATGAAATTATCGATTATGATTCTGTATGTAGTTTTTTGGAAGTTATTCGAGGTCATCAATAATAACTCCACCTGAAGAACTCTCCAGTGCTCCTGAAGACATTTCATGTACTAAGGGATTTGATGTTACAATTTTTGGAGTTTCGTTTGTTTCAGCGCTTGATCTATTTCCAAATTCTTGCATTTTTAATATTAGCATTGCAAATACTTGAGCTGGTAAAGTTGTTTGCAAAACTTGCAACAAACGAGCAGGCTGACCACACACGACTAGTGCATTAGCCAAATGTTCTACACCACTCTCAAAATCTCCTCTTGCAATGAGTGTTTCTCCCATCTGAATTTCTTGAAGGAAATATCTAAAATAAAAGAAAAAAGTTATATAAAATTTGGTACTAAATTGATTGTTATTTTTGTAAAGTTTAATTTATTATTTGAAAAGAAATATATGTTAACTTTACTTTCATAAAAATTATAATTATTTTATAATTATTTAAGTCTCATTTAGAATAAGGCCAATTAATATGGGTAGTAACATTATTATGACAACTCCATTCGCTTTGATTTTTTATTCCGAAAACAGTGAACATTTGTCAAGATTCATAGCAGAGACCTTGTAAATCCAATATGTTAATAGAGTGTACTATATCGCTGAAAATTTTTCAGTCGTATACATATTGCTTTTTATTAGATAATTTTAATGTAAACAAGTAAATTATACTGAGGAAAGTTTTATAAGGAAAAAATTTAAGTTTTTACTCTCATTTTTAAAATACAGATAGAATTCTATAAAAATTTGGGTACGTTCATAAATGTTGTGTGCAACACTGCAGCATAATAAAAACACTGACTTGCGTCCAACGTTTTTTCTTTTTTTTTTTTTTTCAGACAAATGGCAATGCTAATGCAANNTGTGCAAATTGATTTGTGCAGTTTGATTTCAATTCCAATAGTTTGCGGCAAATCATTTCTCCGACAACATTGTAGTTCCGTGAAATAAAAGCTAATAAACAAAAGAAAATTTTGCTTTATTTGCAGAAAAATTGAAAAGGAATAAAATGTAACCGATATTGGTATAGAAAATTTTAATTATTTACATTTTTCTAGTGAAAGTTATTTTGTCCACAAAGGCTTTAGAAAATTCAAAATTTATTCTGTATATAAAGGAGGTATCAAATCTTACCACGAAAAAAGATCGAGACATTCGAAAATAGCTGTAGAATACATCATCTTGATACCCGTTTATTACTTCAGAAATTTTTTATTTTAGGAATATGCCTCCATTTTAGTTTTAATTGATTTTTAGTAATCAGAAGCCTTTTAATTTTTTTCCTTATTCTTTTTTTTTTTCAATAATATTTGTTATTGTTAACTTTGAGAACATTTTTTTATTTTTGCAGAACGTTCTATAAAGCTAAGTCTGTTTAGTTAGTGTGCAGTAACAAAGCGTCTGAAACAGCTGACCACCCATTAGCAACAAAACTTGTCATAACTGCCGCAGTGGTGCACAAACTTGCTGAATTTACGAACGCATCCTTTCTCTTTAAGTTCAAGTCCGTGCCAGAGAACTGTAAAAATCACATTTTTGTTGATTTATTCATTCTCACAAATTTTTATTCCACGATCAATCAGAATACTCGAACGACTTGCTGCTAAAGGTTGCATATACCGCATTCAAACCAATCATTCGAGTATTATGCAAATTTTCGATTGACACTCGTTCAACATTCGTTTGAAACAGAAATTGTTTGCGGTGTCTGGATTGATCGAAACCAAATACCAAAATACATTAAGGCAAAATATATTTTCTATGTAAGGATCAAAAATTGTTTTTCAATAAGCAAATGAGTATGATTGTAATCAAATAGGTGCATCAGTCAGTGATGGCTTTAAGAATTTTCAAATTTACTATTCTAAATGCATTGTGATAGAGAGAGAGACATAGAGTAAATAAAAAAAATAAATAAATAAAATAATAAACAAATTTCAAATAATAAAAAAATAGAGAGTGCAAGTAAGAGAATATCTGCTCTTAATGAACACTAAATATTTATATCACAGTTAAGGCCAATTCGACTGCGTTTTATCGCTATATAACAAATACCAAACGTAAGTATCCCTAAATCTTTCAAATAGCGCCCAGTCCTAAGCAAATTAAGACCGACATGAGATCACAAAATCGATTTGCAATCCTCGATAATCAAGATAATGAGATGGAAGCCGCAGCGCCAGTCAGAAATTACAAACTGCCTCTACTCTATTTGCGAGAAGCTACTATTAATACGCTAGTAACTACATTATTCCAACCGTAGGTAACTCTACTACTACTCTACGCTACTCTACGGAAGGGAAATTTTTATGAAACAAAAATTCAGGGCAATAGCGAGAAATACGGTAGTTAAATACTTTGATAAATAAATAAAACGCGAAAGCATTTCATTAAATTCTTCTTTGGATCTTTGATCTGATCATTCACCCACTATATTGCTTTTACATGATAATGCACGCACCTTAGTTCGCATCTGCCCATTAATCTACCACTTAAATCAAACACAGAAGTTGAATATGCGATTAACCAAATTTCTACAACTACGACTATGCGCAGCTAAAGCCTCTAAACCCCTCTATGAAGAAGAAGATTAATATTACTTATCCGGGATCAATAGAATCACCAGTACGAGAAAAGAGGAGATTAAGAACTCTATGGCAAGAATACCGTTCCCCCAATTTAAAGAGTGTCAAACAAAACTACAAAACGCCCTGAAAAAAGAAAAATGGTCTAATCTCAATCATTTTTGTAGAATTTGGGTGTAACTGAAAAGTCGAACACATACGAAGCTCCTATTGGATTGTAAAATGGTAAATGGGCAAGAAGTAGTGAAGAAAAAATTGAAGCTTTTGTTAATTATTTGGGTAATGTCTGTACTCCAAATGCTACAGGTTCGCATATCAGTCCCCTCTAAATTTTCGTCTTGCCTCCATCAGGACATTATTATTAAGAGACTAAATGCCAAAAAAGTTCTCGGATATGATAAAATTACCGCTTTAATATTAAAACAATCTTATGATACCCAAACCGGGCAAGAATATACCCCAATTCTCTCAAAATTGTTCGAAAAAATTTTGCTTGACGGATTACTCCAAGAAGTGAATCTCAATACGATTATTGCCCATTATCAGTTTTATTTTAGAAAAAATCATAGCACTACAGAACAAACCGTATAACAAATTCGATTCGAGATGCTTTTGAGAAAAATCAGTATTATAAACAGTATTCCAAGCATTTGACATAACCTTAAATCCATTACCCGCTAACGCCGATAAGCTCTGTAGATGTTACCCAGCAAACAGATATTTTCACACAAAATCAAATTCGAACTTATCTTCCCGGAATAGGATTTCTGCTGGCGTACCTCATGAAGCATTCTGGGGCCTTTTTTGTATTTGTTGTTCACTGCAGATATACCAACAGGCTCATTAGTTACCATTCATTCATTCATAAGCACCCATAACAATCCTGTACTTGCTTCCGCGCTACTACAATCTCATGTTAATGAATTTTAGGAATGGTTAGATAAATGGAAAATTAAAGTCAATGGTAGATCAAAAATGAATTGTCGGCAATTCCCGTCATGCCAATAATCTGAAGGTTAAATTTCAAAATTATTTACAGGTATGTGTGTCGCTTAGTATCTGAATTTCCAAAATTCTTGCTAATCACTTGACTTCATTCATTCACTTATTGATGGGTATTCAAATTTTTCAGAACAGGTAGGTAAATTGTCAAAAAAGTAAATTGTAGGAAATTCCCGTCATAGCAATAATGCCAAAAGAGTGCAAAAATTTAAATTGTTTCTTATATCTTTAGTTAATTTTTATTAATATTGTTATTTAAATTTTATTTTTATTTGGAGTAAATTTTCAATATCGTAGAACACTTTTGTAATAAAATATTGTTTCTTATAAAACTACAGCATATTTCATTCATAAAAATTAAAATTTCTAACTAAAGGATTTCATTTTTCTCATTGTTTTACAATACATTTATTTTTGTTGTTATAAATAGAGTGCATTACTAGTTTTCTATTATTGAACGAAAGACTAAAAGTTTCTTTCTCTTTAAATATAATAAATGCAAATATGCACAATCGTTGATTTTATGCACACTAGTTGACTTTATGCCTTTTTGCAAAGCAGCACTATGACTTTTATGATGACTGCTTTTTGGTTACAATCAATCCGGACACCGCAAAAAACGCGTGTGTTTCAAACAAGTGTTGAACGCGTGCCAATCAAACATTTGAATAATATAATATTGTTACGAAAATGGAAATAGTGGAACATCGTTTAATATTAAAATGTTAAACAAAAGCTACAAAAACAAAACAACGGACTTATTTGCTTGATTGGCAAATAAAGAAGAATAAAACAACATCAGTACAACGAAAAAGGGATAAACAAGTAAACGAAAAGCACCAACAACGCTGTAAGGACGAACGTAAACAAGATACAAAAACAACAAACATGAAAGCATAAATAAATGTAAACATCGTTGTTTACATTTATGGTGAGAAGACGAAACCTCGAACGTTCGCCTTCAAGAACATTCATCAGACTGTTTACGTTTATATTAAAAGCAAGGCAAAGCATGCAAAGTCGGAGTAGAAGTTCAGTCAGTCTTGTGTGAAGACGCGTTGCGTGTGAAGTAAACCAATCGTGGTTTGAAGATCTCCGTTACAAAGATCTACAGAACAATTGTGTAATAATTGTTATTGTTTATCGCAAAGGGCATATACAAAGGAATAACAAATAAGCAATTGTTGTCGTTAGAATCAGTTGTGAACAGTGGCACACAAAATTGTGTGATTAATAAAGGATTTAATTAAAATTAAACACTAATTTATTTTTATTTTTATTTGCAATCTACGACCTCATATCTCAAACGTTTTTAAAAGCTAAAAACGTAACTATATAATATATAATTTAATAATATAATAACAAAGTTTTCATACAATCATTTTTTTGACTGATTTGAAACTGAACAATCACAACGAGTATTAATACATATTTGATCAGATAAATGAAAGTGTCATGTTTTTCGAGTATTGATTGTTTTTTTATCATCGATTGCAGTTCTTTGGTCCTTACCGTCTGACCCCACCATTATTGTTTTTTTATGTACATATATATTCTGTAAAACGTCATTCACGTTCCTCAAAACAGACGATAGAAATTAAAAAGGTGAATTTTCTTTTTTGTGTAAATTTGTGTTGAATTAAAAATCTAATTTAAATTTAATTAAATTAAAGAACTATGTTTAAATAACTTAAAATACTGCAAACATAAACATAAAGTTCGTCATTGGGTTGGATTTCAATTCAATAAGAATTTAACAACACCGATATCAATTTTTTTACTCACTAATTTTTATAGCGGTTTCTTTCTAACTGAAACTTTAATTACAATTCAGTAAGAAGAATGAAATCGCCGTAGTCTAGTAGAAGAATGTTTACTTATTATATGAGAACCCGTGGTTTAACAATTGGCTCTGAAAGTGTAAGTCCTGTAAAAACTCTGAGAGTAAAATAAAACTACCGTGAGAAGTAAGTTTCGCCACACAAGGAAAAAGTTATTATTATCATTAAGCTGTAATCCTGAGAACAGTGTTGAAATGACCAATTAAGTAAACAAAGAATTTATAAAAATAATATTGGGTTAGTAGAACTTTGAAAATAAGAAGTAAATAAAACTAACAAAAATGATTTTATAATTAAAAAAAAAATTATTTTTTATCCGCACATTTCATCAAATTTTAATTTATTTCGAGCTTTTAGCAATGAGAAGCCAATGGTGGTACCGTAACTGAATTTAACTCAATTTATTTATATTTACTTGAAATAAACATAAAAGACAAGCAGAAAATAAAGAAATTGCATATATCCTAGTTATGGTATTATTTTGAGTAAATTTCAGCTTCAAACAATCCAATAACAGCTCCAAATTCCAAAATAACAACGCTTGACGATATAAAACTTGTTTTACAAGTTGTTGTAAATTTATACATTTACTAAACATTTGTTTAGGGGTATTCTTTGTTTATTTTAGTTTTCTATGCAAGTACAGAGAATGTATACTGTTATTAAAATTAAATATATTTGCTGCTGTCCTTAAAGTTAGCTAACCTAAGCTTTTTAAAATTTGTCTAACACCATGCACGTTTCTGTCTTCGAAACCAACTAACCGACAGCTGTCTGCGTTGATTACAAAATAAAATATAAATTATTTTACAGAGAAGTTAAAATTTTTATAAAATTATAGCAAAAAAAAGAGGTTTTAAATGATAATTCGATGAGCAAATATTAAATGAAGTTAAGAATTGAAAATAGATATGTTGAAATACACAAGTTTGAATTTTGTAACAAAGCAACCCAAATATCACGGAATCTGTTTTTTATATTTGTCATTATTGTTATTATTATTATTTTTGTTTTCCACAGCCTGTCAATATATCTTTAGTTTTTCACAGCCAACTAATATTACTTATGCACCAAATAAAACTTTTTCTGTAACATAAAAATTTTAGTACAATCACAAACAATAATGAGTACAATAACGAAATAGGTAAAACGTGTGTCGTGTTATTTGGATTTTTTGTGTGCTCCGCCTAAAATATGCTAACGTAGGCTATGGGTCTTTCTCCACTTGAAAATTATATAAGGCGAAGAATTAAAATCAGATTACAAAAGCAGATCAAATTGAAAGTGATAACAGCGGGAGCGACAGCGATACAGAAAGCATACAAGAATTCGAAAAATCTCTTTCGAAGCGAACAACATTTACTATATCCACAATCTCATCAAACTTATTTAATATTGAAAAACTAGAAAAATGGAACTACTACGTTTCCAGGTACGCAGTGTCGTTATTCATTCTGAACTATGGAAGATGGTATCAGGAACCCTAAAAAAGACACAAACAAACAGCGTAGAATGGAAAACATTAGATGAAAAAGCGCATGCGACACTGGAATTGGCAGTGAAACCCTCCAAAGTAAGTCATATCAAAAATTGCAAGACTTTAGAAGAGGCTTGGAAAAGTTGGAATCAATATACAAGCCAAAAGGACCAGCGCAAAGTTACACTTTATAAAACATTATTAAGTCTCCATTTGTCGGAAGAAGAGGCCGTAATGGAATTTTTACATAAATCCACTAACATTGTAGAGAAGCTTGCGGAAATGAAAATAGTGCTTAATGATGAAATTTTAGTTATTATATTACTTTCAAGTTTACCTAAAAATTGTGAGGAATTCGGTATCGCCATTGAATCAAGATATACATCAGCCACATTTGCAGCACTTAAAATAAAACTCACTTAAGAATAAGAATACAATAATTTCAACAAGCAGTGAAATAACTTCAAAACCAAAGAAAATATTAGAGCCGGCAAATGCTACGCGGTCATTGCGCGAATGATTGTAGATATAAAGGTGTCAAAAATGAAAAGAATCTCTTCGCGTAGTCAACAATCAACAAATTTGAATTTAATAACTTTATGGACTCGAACAAATCTATTTGATTAATAGACAGTGCTAGCAGTTATATGAGTAAAGGTTTGTTTCATATAAAGAACGCAAGCAGAAGGTGATGGTTCCAGGAGGAAATATCGTTTACGCAGAAGGAAAAGGGGAAGTAAAGATTAAAGTAAATAATTGTAGTATCTCTCTGGGAAACGCATTATATGTCCCTTGTTTGCAAGCAAAATTTTTGTCGGTTAGCAAGTGTCGAAAGGGGTGCAGAACTAAATTTTAAAAACGATTTTGTATTAATTAAAGACAAAAACAATAACATACTAATTAAATGATTTAAAAAAGATAGTTTATTTATAATAATAAAGTGAATTTTTCGTGTATTGAAAAATGAATAAATTGCAAATCAAAATATTGTGCGCGACTTAGTGTGAATTAAAATCCCGAAATTTAAAAAAACAAAATATCAACTGTCATATTTTTCAAACAGAGGGTTTGTTAATTTCATTAGAACTAAAGATGAAGTGCTGAAAAAATTTGAAATACTTAAAGCACTGTTCGGAAATTAAACAGGATTAAAAATTAAATAATTGAGAACAGACAATGGCCGGGCGTATGTTAATCGGGTATTTAATGATTTTTTTGAATACACATGGAATACAAAGACAATTAACAATTTGCTATACACCACAACAAAACGAAGTATCGTTTAAAAACCGACACAGACTTATAAATTCAACATTGAATATGGAAGGCATTGAATCGGAAAATAAAATTGAACAAACTATAACTAACCAAGAGAACAAAAATAAATCAATAAAAGAAATGCTGTTGGTGAAAGCAATGAAGACAATTCTGCGTCTACAGAAAATAGTTCAACTTCGTTGAAGATGGGACCTGGTAACCCAGAATTTTACGAACCAAAAGACAAGGTCCTACTACACAATTTAATGTAATAAGATCAGCGGTGGAGACTAACGAGGTTATCATTCCGCAAAGTTGTTTGGCGGTTAAGAGCAATAAGTATAAAAGCAATTAGTATGGTGCAGTACATCACTTTGTATGAATATGATTCATTACTCAAAAACAATGCGTGGTTGTTAGTCGACTTACCTGGGTTTTAATTTGAAAAATAATGTGTATAGGAAAACTGAAAAATTGTGTATAGGAAATGGAGTCAATTACTTCGAAATGATTTCACTAGTTGTAAGAGACGCAACAATAAGAATGGTAATTGTAACAGCAGCGAAATACAAAATGCATTTACTTTAACTGTACGTTACAACAGCCTACATCAACAGCGACCTACAGGAGGAGTGTTACATAAAGCAACCTGAACGATTTGTCGATTCAGAATATCCAAAGTTCCCAAATTGAACAAGGCTCTCTACGGTTTGAAGTAGTCCAGCAGAGAGTGGAGAGTGGAGAGACTCGGTCTTGAAATGTTTTGGTTTGATCCAAGTTAAAAATGAGCCGTGTTTACATAAAAAGACCGACAATAAATCATAGCGTGTTCGTCAAAGGAAGAGCTTAATGATATCAAGCAGAAGCGAAACCAAAATTTCCCCCATAATTTAGAGTATTCATTGAAGAAAAAATCGTATTCTTATTATTTATATTCATTATTATTATACATTCAACAAACCTATTAGATTTTTTTCTCACAGAAAGGTCAAATAGGTTTCTAAAAATAACTATATTTTAGAGCATTCATTAGTTTAGCTGGTTTGCTATAGTTGGTAGCCCTCTTCAGCAAACGGTGACTAACAAAACAAACCATTCAATATTGGAAGTTTTGGTCGACGGTAATACTGTTGTTTAAAGTTAATTTCAAACTATGGTATTAGGTCACAAAATGTAAAAAAGTAAAGGATTATGCCTGCAATTTTGCGATATTTGATGCAACATTATATGGAATAAAAGTTTTCCATTTTGATGTGTTTAACAGCAGTAAAATAATTCTAAATCCACAGCAAAGTGCACTAGAAAATGGTTCGAAGATAACAATATTAATTCGATAGAATATGGTAAAAAAAACAACAACCAAAGGAAAGTGTCCCACCAATTATAATAACCCTTGGCACAATTAATTTGGGCAGCGTGGTGTAATATACCAGAGTATGACAAAATGTTGTTGACCATAAGCTTAGACGATGTCTACCAGTTTTGAACAACACTGGAGTCTACAAAATATAAACTACTCTAGGAGACGATTAGAACTTAAATTAGTGCAAATGCATTATTATATTATTAATTTTTATAACTACTTCGAAAAGAAAATGGAGCCTCCTTATTTTTTTTCACGGGGTGTATTTCTATTTTAATTTAATAAACATTTTAAAATTAAATTGAAATTTTTTAATACTGATAAAATTTGTTTTTGTAACATATAAGCTGAGAATGAGTCCAGTTATTTATCAGCAATTTTCTTATTTTTTTAATTTTTTTACCAAATCTGTAATTAATGTTCATATTAATTTCCACATGACTGCATGGTTTTGTTATATGAACATTTAAGATTTTTAAATTTTAAATTTTCGTTGATTACCGTAAATGAAAGATTCCATCGTATTGCCCAGCAGTGTATATACTCGAGAACAAGACTGTACAAATGCAGATGGAATGAAATGTTAAATGCCCTGTAAATTTGATGGAAAGGTAGAAAATCATGCAGAAAAGTAAGTAGATCGTAGAACATTAGCCATAGCAACGTCCAACTATTGAGCGATCAAGGTTACTTAAAGTGACTTATCTCTGCGCATCGAACCGTTGAGGAAAAATGAAACCGTAACCTCAAAACTGACTGCTAGGACTATTAAGAAAAAATTTAAGAAAATAAACTGTGCGTATAGTTCTATGTAAAATTGGGCTGCGGTTGCAAATAGACCAATCGAAATGGCTCTATCATATAAAAATGTTAAGGTGCTTATACAGTCTTATAAGACATGGAAAGTAAACAGTTTACAAGTGGAAACACGTTACCTGGTCGGTTTTGATTTCTGCGGGAGGGGCAAAAATATTACTCGCACCCTCCACATGAAAACTTCCAGCTAAAAAGCAATTCGTAAAACATGAACATATTAGCCCATTGTTCTATTCTATAAAAGGCTATACGAAGAAATAAGACTATTATATTATCCTCCAGAGCAATTTACGTGTATCTATTAAAAAATAATCTATACTATCAACTAGATGGAGATCGGAAGCAGTTATATAAAATTATTAAAATTTTTTTATCAAACCACAAGGTTCAATTGATTAAATGGGTAGAACAAAACCTGGAAATAGAAAATTTGTGGGTTTGTTTGAAAAGAAAACATGAGTGGACTTTAATTACACATCGAATGGAGAAATATCTCTGATGAAATTATTCACAATTTAGTAAAAAGAATACCAAATCGCAGTGTGAAAAATGGCAAAAGCTTTTAGACGTTTTTTAAAGGAAATTTTAGTAAAGCGCCAAAATGTTTGATTGGAATTACTTCGTATTTTTACAAATATATGCTGTATAATGTAGTACAAAGAAAAATTAATAAAAAAAACAAACAAAATAATTATTACAATAATATTAAAAAGAACATCATATTTATAAAAGAAAGTGATGAACAAAAACATTTTCAAAATTAAAGTGAAATTACTAGCAAAGTGCTTAAATATGACAGTTTTAAAATGTTTTGCATTGTTGGATATTTGTATTTGAGATAGAAGTTTGTTCCAGATGCGAATGGTTGTTGTGAGGTGACCTTGTTATATGTTATAAAATTCATTAAATTGTCAAATGTGACATTATAAATTAGTCGTGCGATATGCTCCTACTTCTCCTATTGCCAAAAATAATATAATAATCATAAATCGAGCCATAGCGTTATAAGTACGTTGTCTTTGTCTGCTAACTACATCGCTGTTTTAGTGCAGTTATGAAAAAATTTCACATATATTTTAGTTTATGTTTTAAAATAGAACGATAGACAGAGTCAAATACTTTAGAATGTTCTAGTAGTACAAGAAATGACACAGTGTGACGTTTATTAATTTGACATCTAACAACGCACTAAGGCAACTAAGGTATTGTGGTCTAAATCCGGATTGACTTTTAGTCAATAACAAGTTGGTATATTAGCGGACTGTCTCCTTGAGTATCACTGAAGTGGGAAAAGATTGACACTACGCTCTGCCTGACTCTGCTTGATTTGTATGTCAAGTTATAGAGTTCACTTATATATTTAATACATTTTCTTTTTAAAAATAATAGAAAAAGAGATTAAAAAAAATAGAAAAATCGTAAGTAAGTTTTTTCTGCTTAAAATAAATAATTAAATATTTAATACACAGGAAATCGAAAATAGCAACCGAAGCCCAATTTGAGCGACTTGTGAAGTTGATTGAAAAATATCCAGAAATTTCTAAAGGAAAGGAAAAATTTGGGATGACCAAAAATTAGTGCAAGGAAGCGTGGGAAGAATTTTCTACAGAATTGAATAGCTTGTGTCCACCTACAAGAACCCCCTCCGAATGGCAACGTGCGAGTATGCAGTATCTAAAATATTGTGAATAGACATTTTATTCGAATTTTTACTCCGTATAGGTTTGGATTGAGTACAAATCAAATATTAAAAACTTGCTAATAATAAAAAAACTACTGGGTAGTTCAAGACGATTTGAATCATCGCGTATTTTTCTACATATACGAACAACATTTATATTAGCGTCATGATTTTCATATTTGTAAAATAAATCCACTCTTAATTCCATTTTTAATTTACTTTTATTTCTACAAAAAATTGATTTTAACTTATTTTTGTGTTTTATTTTTCTTAATTTCCAAATAAATTTCATGGTGTTACCAACATGAAATTGAAATTTCATACCGGCAACACCATAACAATTACAACTAAAAAACGTTGAGTTCCGTAATATCAAAAAATTATTTTGGTTGAGTGAAATTTGGGTTGACTGGCAGACGACCAAACTGAGTTGAGTTGAGAACGGCAATAGGGGCAGACGACTTCATCGTGAGTGCGGTCATTAACGCTCTTTGGCCCAGATCAGAAACGTCTATTCTGGGTTCCGGGACAGTGGTATACTTTGTAATTAGACGGCGGATGTTCTCACTAGATTAGGTTCACTTTTTGAGGGCGATTTGATAGATGGTCCTAATCTCTCAATCTGCCACCCCTACGGCCTCAGAGGCATTGGGGGAATGGCAGGGCACTGTTAGATTAAATCGCCCTTGGTAGATTGATGTTGAGGACCCTGGACAGAGTCTTCTTCGAAGGTTTGGACTCTGTCGAAAGCCGGCGTTTAGGCGCTACATAGACTTATAGATAGGTTGAGATGGTTGAGAAGTGCTAAGAGTTCAAGGCTGTAATGGATCTCTCTCGTGTGTTTGTGATCTATCTGATTTTTCTCCGTCTCTTTATCCTCCCTTTCCCAACTCTTTCCCTATCTCATTTACTATTATCTCACTCCTTTAGGAAACATTACAATGGGTTATTTTTTCCTCTGGGGATTGCACATGTCTAAAATGACAAGATCACGTCCTAGAAGCTAACCTGACCTAGAGGTAATGAAATACTTATGAACAATTAAGCGCTTCACTAAACTATAAACAGAGCAACACCTATAATTAGCAGTGTGATTTCTATTCCAATTGTTTAATTTTTTAAACTGGCATAATTTTTAGGCCAGTAGAATTGACTGAGGTGTGTAACTCTTTCCAAATAATTACAAACTCTTAGTCAGAATGCCTGTGCCAGTTTTGTGAACTTGCATACGAATAATTCACATACACCTTAATTATTCATTTTTTGTATAATTTCATATTTCATAATTAATACGAGCTTTTTGTATATAAATAAGAGACAATGAAATGAAGTATGACGAGTTTTATATACATCATAGTGACCTATCACTATAGTGCGAAAATATTCTACAAACAATTACGTTATTATCACTATGCTTCACCGTGTTAATTTTGTTGCAAGTATTTCAATTACATGATGTCATTATTAAGAGGCAGAAAAATTGTAAATAATTAACTTTAGCACAGTTTCTCTCTACACAATTACATATCACAACGATCCTATTGTCTTGTTAAAGTTATCAAATAGCTTTCAGTCAAATTTGAGAAATTAGTAGAGAGTACTAATAACTCATTGCCTTTAAGATGACAATTTTTATGTCTCAAATAAACAACATTTTTAAAAAAGTAGTATTCTATATTACAACTTGGTCTATAACATTTGGAGCAAAATTTTCATTGTCTTACAAACTCTAATGCTACAATAAAACAAATAAGTCGACGTAAATTATTGGAAGCTATATTCGAAAAACACTATACATGAAAAAGAAAAACGTATATCGGCTTTAAACATATTTTATCAGATATCTGGCTCCCAGAAGTTACACAAATCGACACAACAAAATACTTTTTTGAAGCACCACTTTCAAGTAAGGTTAAATATAAAGCCCTTTTAGAGGTTTCTTCTGCGCAATCTAATTTAAACCATACCAACCATTAAATATGGTTATTAAACAAATCTATCGTAAATATTAATAACAGAATTTGGTTTGACATCAACTAACAGATATTTCCAAAGCTTCTACCTTGCAACTCCCCACTTATGGGCGTATCTAGAAACTCCAAAAACAGTAACATTCATACGCAATATTTCCACTACTCTTTAGGCATAAAATTTAAAAAATTCACCATACATTCTACTGCAGTGGACATTCACATAATTTATTAATTATAATATAATAATAATACATTTTATTTAGTAGCATTTATAATACTTTCTTAAAAATAGATATAATATTTTGCATATTTTACACTGACGCATTATTACTATACCTACGATTTTTACAGAGAAATGATTACATCAGGGCACTATTATTCATTCATTGTAATACAAAATATTAAGCATTCCTAGTGCAAACAACTGTACTTTTACCATATACCTTCCACCATTTTATGAATTAAATGGCTGTGATTCGCATTAAGCTGTTTTTATGTATTCAGTATTGGGAGTAAATCTATTGAATTTTAACATTACTCTCTTTATTCTGTAGTTATTGTTGTAATATCGCTATTTGTTGCTCCGAACATTATATATCTACTTAGTATTGTAGGTCCATATCCCAATCTCAATTTTCTTACAAATGTAATCTTATGCACATTTAACTTTAAACCTTTATCAATTAAAAAACCAAGATATTTTACATTCCTACTACTATTATAGTAAAAGTATTACATTTTAAGGTCTTGACAAAATAATGGAAACTTAATCAATAATTAATATTAATCAAGAATTAATATTATTATTATTTTTCATAATTGCATCACAGCGACGATGCATTGACGCAATTAATTTATCAATTGTTTCATTTGATACTTTTTACCACTCACTTAATCCTGCTCCTGATAAATCCTCCTTTCGTGTGTAATTACGGCATCTTATTTTGTGATCTACAACTTCCCATAGATTTTCTATAGGATTGAAATCTTTAAATTAGTGACATGTTCTCCTCTGCATATGGATACATTATATCATTTAAAATAGATCTGTATCCGACTCGTCATTATTTTTTTAAACTCTTTTGCTATTAAAATGTCCTCTTGGAGTAGTTTTACGTAGTCTTCCTCCTGAATGCAGAGCTTTGACAGTACCCGTTTCTGAAACATCTTGATAATCTTTGATATGACTGATTTATTTATTGAGTATTTATCACAAATATTTTTTTGTTAAAATCATTTATTAGCTTTGTTCTTAAATCTTCGGTAAACTTAATTCTAACCATATTTACTAATTATGTATAAAAGATTCACTAGTTTAAATTATTTAACGGAAGCTGTCTAAAAAGTAATTCAAAATATAACTGTACATTATTATGCATTTTGCTTCGTTTTCTCATCAATCAATTTTGCTTTAGTAATTTTTCGTGCAGAAGTTTGAAAAATTCGATTGTTTTGTCAAGACCTTAAAATTGAATACTTTTTTTTACCACTTGTTCACAATCATCTCCACTAAGATATGCACCGAGAACAAAAAATTTTAAATTCTTAAAAATACTTTGTTTTATAATATATACATAGTTAGATAAAAAAGTAAATAATGTAGAAAGAATTTACTTCACTCATTAGAAGATATTCATTTGAAGATATTCGAACGCAAAGTGAAACAATCATATATTTTCTCATTTGGATAATTTCTATAGCAAGCTTTATTTTGACAACAGTTGTTAAAGAACCACTACAAATTTTATTTATTATTATTTATTTATTATTTTATTTATTAAATAATTTTAAAATTATTTCTTTTTTTCATACGAAAATTATTGTTGTAATTATTTTAATTAACAACTTCGCTATCCAATGAGTCATATATGACTCATAGAAACGTATTGTAATACGTTCATGAGTCAAATGTGACTCATTTCTATATACAATTTAATTAAGCATTTGTGCTGTTAATCTGGTCAAATATTTTTGAGAATTCTAAATGGACGTATAGCAAAACCCCTAATTTTAAAGAAATAAAAAAATATTATATTTTTTTTTTGTTCTGAAAGTAGTTTTTTATGGCCCATGTGTTCATGTGACTCATTGAACGTGGTAAATAAAAAAAACAGTGGACGTGGGGCAATGACCAAGTGATTTGTATGGGGACAGGGAAGTTGTTAAGATAAAAAAAACGACGAAGAGAAAAATAAATATCGTAGAAACGTGATGTAAAGTTGATAAATATTAATACCTATATAAACTTCGTCATTTAAACGGATCGCTCTGTAAGCGACTTCTATTCTGTTCTGTTCTTAATCTTCAAAACGAACAATTTCTCAAAATAAATTATTGTGCTAATGAAAACTATTAGTTTTGTCTCTAGTCAAAATAAAATAATGTTTCACTTTGGGTACGAATGTCGTATTCAACATACAAAATCATTTTACATTCGTCTAACATATTCACAACGCACCTAACTGACAGGTCAATTAGACCTCCCCTGTAGAACTTCTTCGAGCGGACGCGTAAGTGATAAGACGGAGAGTGGACTCTTCTTGACGGTACAGGTAGATTGCAGAATATTTAGGCCTTTACGATTTAGGTTAGACCGTTTTAGAACGGAATGGTCCTGAAACTAGGATATGATAGGTTTTTAACTAGGAGGGAGGTATGGAATACAGGCGAGCGAGGTAAAGTTTCTGACTTGGTGAACGTAGCGACCTCCAGGACGAAACATGTCTTGCTGTATTTAAGTTGACACGCAGCCTCCACGTAGCCTCTCCTGGATGGCATACCAGCACCCACTAGATGTTAACTAATGCGTCCAACGAAGTCCAATCCAAGCACTTTAAATTTGGGTTGTGCGTAGGATTTGGAACCCACCACGTAAACTAGATATCCAATGAAATCCAATCTTTGGCCCAACTACCTCCAATGGTGAAGCTGATTGATTTCGCCGCAGCGCGTAACATGGTAGTATATAGCACCAAGTTTCAACATCTCGACATTTATAAGGCCACTTGGTTCTTCCCCCGAGCTATCAACATCCAACCAGATTGGTCATATTGTGATTGACGGAAGGTATGTCTCCAATGGACTAGATGTGAGTACATTCAGAGGTCCAAATATCGACTCGAACAACTACCTTGTCGCAGCCAAGTTTCGATTGCGCATTAACGCTCCAAGGTTTGCGCGCTCTAGTATATTGCGAAAGCTGGACGTCAATAAGCTGCGGTCACAAAGGACAGTTGAGGCATTCTCCGCTCAACTTTCGGATAAACTCCGTCGTTCCTCATCTGACCTCAGCATCTCCCACTCCTTACGCACTACTGCAGAAACAGTTCTTGGTTTCAAACGCCCACCCCGACGAAATCAATAATATGATGAAGAGAGTCGCGAGGCAACTGCAGCGAAACACGTCGCAGTTCACCGTTACGCGAGTCACTGTCGAGAACTATAGAGAAGAGAAAGGATGAGAGACGCCATTTCAAAAAGAGGGAGCAAGAAATTAGAAAACGTGAGGGACGACGTTCGAAAATTCTATCATAGGGTTAAGCGTCTAACCGAAGGTTTTAACCGGAGTCTTCTTGCAAAGATGAGAATGGAAACCTAGTTACAGTTTAGAGTTGATGTACCGAACCCAATCAATAATGACGGCGTGGAGATTCCGCCACCTAGCCATGAAGAGGTCAAAGTCCGGATTATGCGTCTTAAAACAACAAATTTGCTAGTCCTTATGGCCTCCCCCTGAATTGTTTTAGACCGGAAGTAATGTCTTGATAGGGCGCATGTACCAGTTTATTTACAAAATATATCTAGAAAAAAGTATGCCTAACGATTGGAACCTCAATGTCCTCTGTCCTGTCCTGAAAAAGGGAGACCCTACGTTATGCGCCAACTACAGGGCCTTCTCCCTATCGCATATAAGGTTCTAACAGGCGTATTGTGTGAACGACTGAAGCCACTCGTCAAAACACTGATTGGACCTTATCAGTGCGGCTTCAGACCTGGCAAAGCCACCCTCGAACAGATCTTCACACTACGCCAAATCCTGGAGAAGACCCACGAAAAACAAGTCTGCACACACCATCTTCGTCTGTAGAAGGCAGGAGCGCATCGCAATGGCACTATTTTTTAAAAAATCGTTCAGTTGCTTGTGTACGCTGACGGCATTGGCATCATTGGGCGTACCATGTTACTGCAGCCTTTAGTGGTAATGAACGGGAGTCTGGGTGATGGATCTGCAGTAAATAAGGACAAAAGGAGGTTTATGTTGTCGACATGCGGCGTATTGGATCCCGGATTACGGCCGATATAATCAAAGAATTTAATTATCTTGGCATCGCCTTTACCACCAAAAATTATGACAGTCTGAAGATTAAGCGAAGGATCACTCTTACCAACAGGTGATACTATTGTCTCAATAGGCACCTCTATAAGATCCTCAACTACCCCGCGCTCTTTATCTCGCAGAGGTATGTACACTATTAAACACTGATGAAGCAGCCTCGAGAATATTCGCGCGAAAAGTACTACGTAAGACCTTCAGTCCAGTACGAGTTGGCGATAGTTTCCTCATCCGATCCAAAGTGAGCTGTATGAGCTCCTCAACAACATGGACGTTGTGCAGCGTATTATTATCTAGTGGCTGCGCTGGCTCGGCCATGTCGTTCGAATGGAGGAGGATGGTCCGGCGAAACGGGTATTTGATGTGGAGTGAAAATTTCAGAAGTTAGTGGTGTTCTTGCATTCGAATCAGAACGTTTTCATCCGTTTAAGTTTTATTTCCTTAAAAACAAACTGGACTAAAGTGTAACGAAGGTTACAAAAAACAATTTATTAAGATAATTTAATGATTTCTATTTATTTCCGCTTATAATGTATTATTAATTGCATTGTTATATTTAAAAATTTATTTAAAAAATCGCTTCAATTATTTTTTAACTACCAAAAAACAAAAGGCATCAAATGTTAAATTGAGCTTTTGTTTTTGGCTAAAAATTATTGCATTAGCATTTTGAAAAACAAGTTATCGAAAATTGTAAAGTTTTATTATATCAGCATTGGTTTAATTTATGTTTGAAAAACCTGTGCTGCCAAAATTACAGTTCTGGTATTTACAAAAAATTGATGACAGCCCATTTTAATATGCAAATTATTACATTTTTAGTTTTTAATATAAATTTTGATGGTTGCAAATGAATACGAGAATTATAATTGTATACATTTAAATTGTTGTGAATAATGAATTGTATTCAAAATAAATACAAATATAGTTTATCTGTAAGGGCATAAATTTTTTATGTGACACTTATTTAATATACGAGCGAACACATGATTTACCATTCGAAAAATAATACAAATTATTTTATGTTTTGGGAACACAAAACTTCAAACTTGAATAATTTGGCCAAATCGATTTTAATGTTAAACGTTCTGAAGTGGGAACATGGGCGATTGATATCGACTTTAATCGAAATTTTTCTCAGAAATATTTGTTAAATTCTTTACATGCTTTTTGTATGGCATCTATTTCCTAAAATCTCTTTCAACTGTCCTTATATAGCCTTAAAGAGTATTTTTATTTCCTAAATTCATATATGTTTATCATTATTGACTAATTATTTCCATATTGTCTTGAACAACCTTAATTACTTTAATCGATTTTGTATTGAATGTATACACATATGTAGTTACAGCTGCTTTACCAAATTATATTACAATTAAATAAAAATTTTCTATCGCTTTTTTGATCACATTTGTTTCTTTTGGTAACTTTAAGGTCCACTTTAATTATTTTTTTTACTTATATTTTTATATCAAATTCACAGGGCACCTTTCCTTACTTCTGATATTATCTACGAAATTCGAAATATAGTAATATGCTTAAGAACTTTCCATTGATATATTGACTCTCTCTGTAATTACAACAAACAAATTTAAATTTAAAAATTTAAATTTAGAATTTTTAATTAAATCCTTAAACAGCTAAGGGCCTTGGTAAGCAATGCTATTTATATATATATATATATATATATATCTTGTATTTCTGTAACTTTAATATAATGTAAATGATATTTACATACATAAAATTACAATTCCTTGTCACTCTAAGAGCTTGCATTTCGTTATCCAGAAAGTGAATATTTAAAAGAATCTAGATGAATTATAGATCATTTCATAATTAATTACAAAATACAGTTCAAGATCTTCACAAAGCTATGAAAATAATATAACAATGGATTAAAGGAAATCTCTGTAATTGAATGTTTGGAACAAAATTTTATGTTTTTAATATTTTTTTATATTTAAAAAAGCTTTTCTAATACTATCGTTTAATAATATATAAATAGTTTTTACCCTCTGAAAAAATAAATAAAAAATACGATTTCATAAATCATACTATTGAAATTTGTCTTAAAATATTGTAATTGAAAAAGAACAAAAAAATTACTCCATAACGAAAAAGGAATAAAAATAGATCAAATATGAAATTATATAGAAAGTAACGTTTCCGAGAACCCATAAAAACTGTAATTTAGAATAAAGGAATTGGAAATAACAATAAAATGAAATTTCAAGATCTAAAGGTGAACCGGGTACAAAGTGAACTACACACACAGTAGACAGAGTATAACAACGAGTGTTCGACTTATGTGAAAAGAAAAATAAAGTCTGCAAAAATAATAAAATAGAGCTATCATATAACAGTGACGTAAGATTTTTGTCCTAGAGAAAACTAAACAAAAGGTCAGCACAAATAAAGTCCGGCAAGAGCGTTCATTACTATAGGAATTTCAAAACACGATCAAAATAAACAACGTCCGACTCGCAAAAGAACACAGAAGCAACTTCCTATGTCTGGAAAGCGGTGACGAGAGCATTACAAATCAAGAGCATCATTAGATTAGTTAATAAAGCCGGTAAAGGTATTAAAATGGTAAGTGATAGATCTGAAGAGTTCAGTCTGCCATAAATATTTCTAAGTGATTTTACTTTACAACCAACAACGGAAAAATTATTATCTCCTAAATTATAGATTCATTAGGATAAACTCCAAAAATGTTAAAATTCGTAGCCTTTACGATCCATAAGCATAACAGCCCAAATACGGAGGTTCATACGTTGAGATTTGAATCGGATTAACAATAATATGTGCATGCTGCAATGACTCACACTTGGAAAGCTTATAAAGATTACAGAATAAAACAATACGCACTTTTTAAAATACAGTAGATATGTGTTCATAAATACAAGATATGCTCGATACACTTAAATGGCTGAACGACTTCAATTCTATATTTTAAGTTTTATCAATCAAACACGGTAATGCTCTTGAATCCTGTGCTATCAAACCAAATGAATAGATGAAGTCCAGCCATATCAACTACCTACAGACTTAGGAAAGCAGATACAAGCACAATAATTTTTATTTTATAAAGGACTTCAAGTATTCAACACTCTTACGGACAATATTAAAATGAAAAAAAAATGATAATGTCTTTAGAGGAAAATGTGTAAATTTTGAAAAGGAAAATGCGAACAATGTAAATATTTTATAAAAAAATGAAAAAAAATTTGTAAATTATATAAATAAGAATTTATTAGAGTGGGTAGTGTACTAGATTAATAACGCATAAGGTCTATGTTACTCATCTGGTGATAATTGTAATATAACTTGTAATTGTATTCTAATTAATAATAAATAAACAAAATCACATAGATAACATGCACACATAACTACGACCCAGCTTCTCACACCGCTTTTGTTGTGTTAATTTCATACATGAGTGGCGGTTAAAGTTAACTCCGAACGACAGATTTTTGAAAAACTTTTCATTTTTGTCTCAGAATTTTTGCCAGGATTCGGCTGTGTTGGAGATGTCTGGCCTGGGGTTTGAACCGTGGCCTAACATCTAAGCCAACACTGGCGAATTATGGTAACGGATAATGTGTCTGCGCAAGCCGAACGTTGAACGGGATATTGTATATACACTACTTTCGTATATAGTAGCAGTTTGGTTTTTGTAGGAAAAGTGTAATAAAATTGATAACAAGTGTTATCAATGAAAGATTTCTTTCTGCATAAATAAGTCTTAATTTCACTGACTTAAAATTTCAAACCTCGGATCCACATTTGAAATTCAAAGATTGTTTTGTTAAATTTCTTGAGTTAACACAATGTTTTCACAAGCGCAAATATACTTTCCTTTTTATTTTATTCTTAAAAAATCGATATTTTATGTTTGACTTTATGTGCACACAACATACATATCTTGATTAAAATAATAAGTAATATGTACCAGGAACAATAATAATCAATGGCCAAAACCCATATAAAGTTAAACTACAACTTTTCGTGAAAAAAGTTGTATTTAAAAGCCCAATTTTCAAATATAATCGAATGTCAATACGAAACTTACTTAGTTTTAATTTTGTCTTACAGAATATGAGAAACATAACACAACTTCCATTCTTTTTAAGCACAATATAAATTGGCATAAAAATCTATTGTTACGCAATAATTAATAATTACCTTTCTATTGCTTCATGATCGTTAAGATTTGGCATTCCACTCCTAGATGAAGTTCCAGTTTTGCGATTTTTTCTCCTGCCTATAGAAAAAAGACTATTTTTATATAACTTTATTATTTTTCAACTTCAGACTTACGTTCTCTGACTTTCTTTTTATAATCGGGATCGGATCGGCGTTTATTGTCGAAGTAAATGCAATATCCAATGAACAGTGTTCCGGCTACTCCTGCCGCAATTCCAATAGCGGTTTTATTTATTTCCAACATTTCTAGTGTGATCAAAATTTTACACAAAAAAAATTTTTTGGTAACAACGCGTGCTTTTATTGGCTACCAAAAAAAAAAAAACACAAATCGTTTCGTTTCCAAATAAAATCACTATTGTCACATTTGTGACATTTGCCCTATATGCGAAGAGTACATAGCAATATTCATATTACTACTTCAATGCAATACTAATTTCGATACAATATGAAATAGAACGTCGTATGTTTATATTTCTCTTTACATTTAACAAAATATATTTCCCATTCAGGGACAAAATAATGATAAGAGAGATATTTATTTATTTATTAAATATATATTTTGCAAAATAAATTTATAAAATATAAATACAAAAGGCGCCCGGTATCTAAGACCATATGCGCATAAAAATTAATATTCATTTACAAAAACTATGTAAAAAAATAACGAATTAACATGCATATAATAGAATGTAAAAATAAATATTTTAAGAAATTTATTATTGCTTTTTTCATTGCGAAAAGAACATTGTTTTAAGCATTTTGGATATTATGTATTTTAAGACATCTCCTTATCAGCGCTAAATTATCTAGAATGGTGCAATCGAGGATGTCTTTCAGTGCATCAATTTTAGATTCAGGGCATTCTGAGAAAATATGAAAAACAGTAAATGCTTCATTACAGAAGCTACATATAGCAGGATCAGTCTTTCGTAATAGTGTTCTTTTTTAAATACTCTCAAAGGGTTAGAGATTGCCTTTGGGAAAGCAAAAACTTCAGTCACCACAAAGCAAACGCGCACTTATCACCTTTATCAGCTGCTTCATTGCCATCGATGCCAATATGGGATGGTATCCATAAAAAACACTTTCACAGCTGGATTCCGAAGGGTAAACTAAATTGTCATATAACTCCTGATGATTTCTTCCAATAGCTTTAACGGCACTAAGCCTGTCAGTGTAAATAATAGTTTTTTTATGACGCTTTGAAAACCAGCAAATTCGGTTACGAAAACATTATCCGGTAGACGATTTGCATAAACTGATACGTATTGATTATCGCAACACCTCACCACGGAATAGGATGAAATACCATTTTGAAAAGATCCATTTGTAAAAGGTATCATTTCGGTTGAAAAATTAGTTATTTTTTGTGTCATCATTTTTTTAGAACAAACTGGATCAGTGGTATGCTTATTAAAGAATGACAGTTGTCATCTACTTTTATTGACTTGTAGAAGTTAATAGGTCTAGGTGGTTTTGATGGTATCACAATTCCAACGCGTCTTATAAGACGGATTATTTTTCTAATGACTGAGGGTGGATTAGTTGTGGATTCAAGATGTTTCCAAAAATTGTCATGCAACCCATCATTGATCATGGTAATAGCTCTTGATGCCATAGTAACTGAATATTTCTCAAACAAAGATGTAAATTCTGAGAAATAGGCTTCATTTCTCAAAAGACCTAAAGGTGTTGATCGAAGCAAAACTATTGCTGTTCTATAACAATTATTTAAAGCTACATTAATTATGTTGATATTTCTTTGTGATGTCCATCCGTATAAAGTTATGCAATGTTGGATAATACCATTTGCTAGGGATCTACAAATATTTATCGCAGTCTCTATGTGAGGTGAGGGGAGTTTTTAATCATATTGTATGTAATTTTGTCATATGCGGGGGTACTAAGCCCTAAGCGATTTTAGGGTTTCATTCAGTTCATTTATTTGAACTTTATGAACTATTTTATTATATTTATTGTTGGGTTGAACAAAATTTTCAATAACCACACTGTTCTTTGCTGATATGATCTCTGAGTCAAAAGAACTGTCTGTGCTTAAAGATGACCAATAATTAGCGAACCTGTCTGCAATTTACTGAGGATGTGAAAAAATGATTCCATCGATAAAAATTGTGGGGAAATTATCTATATTGTTAGTTTTCAACTTTTTGACTTTTCTTCACAAAAAAAGACGTCCATGGATGGGTTTAAAGAGTTAACGAATTTTTCCCAAATGCGTCTTTTAGCAGTTCTACACTCCATCTTAACCCTGGTACAGGCTCTTCAGTACTCAAGTGCAGTATGCTGATTTTGCATGCCTTTTGCCTCGTGAGTATTAAACTGGAAATCTGAGAATTAAACCATATTGGATTATTTACTTTGGCAGGCTTACGGCTGAGTGTAATAGATTCGTTGGCTGAACTTCTTAAGATTCGATTTATTTGTGCTGCCTTATAGTTTGTTTGTTGATTTTTTGAACTTCTCGTTAAAAATTGCTGCTTTTTTATTTGAAAATATTTGTTTTTTTGTCTTAAAAAAAAATTTCTTTCTATTGTAGTGTTTGCGCTGTTTGTTGTAAGGATAGGAAAGTGGTCAGCAACAAGTAGCAAATCCAGACATCGTCAAGAAAAGTTGGGAGCTAAATCTACACTGTTCATTGTAACGTCAATTAAAGTTAAAGTATTTCTTGTGCTGAACAATGTTTGTGATACATCGTTCAGTACAATTAAGTTTTTTTCGTTTGCAAAATTTTCTCATATTGTCCCGTTGGTAGAATTAACGGAAGAACCCCATATAACATTTTCAGCATTGACATCACCTAATACGAGCTGTGTGCTATTAAAAATATTGAGCTTATCGAGCATACGAGGATTTAAATTGAAGTGCCCTTCTTTATATATATTAGTAATTTGTAACTCAATTTCATATTTTATAATTATAAATTGAAACAAAAGTCTTTGTTATGATGGCAAACTTTTAAACCTAGTAAATTTACAAGATGTAGATCCTTGTGAGTTATGTGGGTTTCTTCTAAAGCTATTATATTAGGTTTATGCTTAACAATTAATTGTTCTAGGGCAAACTTATGATTAAAAATCCTTGAATTTTCCAATATGTGAATTTTAAGACCAATGTTCAATAAATTTTTTTTTTGATTTTCTTGTCCCTTTTAGACAAAGCTTTTTTTAAAAGTTCTAGGTGTGATTATAGTACTTAAATTCAGAAATTTAGTATGAAGTTGGCTGCAAGGAGAGTTTTCATCAGATTTGGCCTAATTATCCTTTTTTGGGGGTGGATACACCCAAACCATCATCAATGTCACTAACATTCATTGCCTCAGTATTATTTTCGTCGCTGGAACTGTTTTCATAAAATACAGGATTATCATTACTGAAATAATCGATGCTTGTACTGTTTTTAGTGGGAGAATTGAGTGAGTTGTAGTTTGTTGTGTTAGATTCTAGAGATGAGTTTAGTATTATTTATATATATATTATTATATTATATATTTATATATATATAATATATATTATATATTTATATATATATTATTTATATATATATTATTATATTATATATATATTATTATATTATAAAATAGCTGAATTGTTAATTTTTTGTTAGTGAATTTCTTATTCTTCAATTTGTTTCATTACAAGAGTTTTATTTCTTTCTTTTAAATTTGACTGTGTGTTTGTTGTTGTTTCGCTGGTAGATGAATTTGTAACGGCTTCTATTTTTTGTTCTGTTTCGATTTGTCATATTCGTTGATGGATGAGTTGTGTTCAGAAGAAGAATTTTTAAGACTGTTTGCGTATGATTACTTATTGTTTTTTCTTGGAAATGGTTTTAGCGTATAGGTTGTTGGATTTTCCTTAAAAATGGTCCAAGATTTCCTTATTGTACACCAGCGTGTTATTTTTAAATAATTTACCGACTTATGCTTCCAGAAAGTGGGACACTCATATTCGTGGGAGGGATGATTATCAGATTGGCAGTTCACACAATATTTTCGGGAGCAAGAGTCATGGGGTGGTTTAATTGCACAGTCCTTGCACAATTCAACGTTGCGTCATCTCTTCTTCATATGTCCAAATCGTTCACAATTGAGACATCTTAAGGATTTGGTATAAATTTAACAACATTTACTGATTCCCAACAAAGTTTTGGTTTTAGCGTATGGATTGTTGGATTTTCGTTAAAAATGGTCCAAGCTTCCTTTATTGTACACCTGCGTGTTATTTTTAAATAATTTACCGACTTATCCTTCCAGAAAGCGGGACACTGGTGGTCGTGGGAGGGATGATTATCAGTTTGTCAGTTTAAATAATGTTTTCGGAAGCAAGAGTTGTGGGGTGGTATAATTGCACAGTCCTTGCATAATTCTACGTTGCGGCATCTCTTCTTCGTATGTCCTAATCTTTAACAATTGAGACATCTCATAGGATTTGGTATAAATTCATCAACATTTATTAATTCCCAACCAAGTTAAATTTTTTCAGGACGATTTATCAAATCAAAAGTGAAAATTGCTGCTCCGGTGGCAACTAATTTTTCACCTTCTCTTTTCATCATTTTGTGGAAAAAAATTCTGCCTTGTATTGCTTATTTTGTGGAGTGTAATATTGACTGGGACACAGTCTATATTGGTTTGCTTAAGAAACTTCTCGGCTGTTTTACTATCCGCCACCTTTATAAGTAAATCGCCACTTCTCAATTCTTTGACCTCAAGACGATTGGGGCAGATAAATTTCAGTCCTGTTTCTACTTCAAATACTTTGTACGATGCCAGTGTTGGAGATAACTCATTTTCCTTGGTGTTTATTGAGGTAGCTACTAGGTAACGAAGAAGATTATTTTCGTTTGATGAGTGTGGTGGTAAGGGCACAAAATCGTTTGGGCGAGGTCGCTTGTTCTTCTTTGGTTTTATTTTTCAAATGGAGTCAAGCTCCTGAAATCGGTTATTGTTCGGGAGATGCATCTCTTTCATTTCAAAGAACTCCAATCAGACAATTAATAATCTTATCAGATTTCAATAAAAATTCACTCGTGGGAAAATAAAAGAGCGAAAAACGGTAATTTAACCAATTATTAAAGTCTACCGGCACGAGAGAAAAAATGTGTGCACTCGGCAATTGCCAGACAGAGACTGAGAGAGAAATAATATATTTTCAATTTTTGTTTATTTTTTACATATGTAGTTTAGTTTCTATTATATTATTTTATTAATTTTAATATATTGTTAACGTGGCAATATTTTTCACTCTTTTCAATGTGCAAAATATTCCAACATTCAGTTAATCAATCAAATTAATTAATAAAAACTGAAACAGCTAAAAACAAAATATTTAGTAAATTCACAAATTTCAGAAATATAATTTGTATCGTATTTTTTATTTTAGTTAATATAATGTAGCTAGTTCGAAATAACTAAAAGTTCTATTTTGTTTAAAACTGCAATTCTCGCTTTGAGTGAATATTTTGTAAACATATGTTTTATATGTCTAGTAGGTAGTAAAGTCAGACATCAAAACGAAAACATGAAAAATATTTCTTCGGTGACTTCCAGTCAGTAGATTTCTGCCAAAAACACTGATAGTAAATAAAATTGCCATGAAAAGTTGCTAAGGCCGATGCATATAGAAGCCGTCATACGGTAAACTTTAATTTTTTTTCAACTGACAGCAAGGATGAGATTTGTTCCAATTAGTGCTTCTGTTTTAACGCAACAGCTAAAGTTGGATAGCAATTACAGTTTAAATTCATATTGCTTTTTTTATATAGTGTTTAATTCTTGCTTACAACTTTTTTGCCAAGAGACTAGTTACAACTATTGGAAAAATTTTACCTCACCTTGGAAGTTGAAGTTGAACTACAATTAGCAGTGCCTAGTAGTTAGTCATAAAACATGCTGCGGAAACAGTAAATATTTGGTTAACGAATGCAGGCATAAGAAGACAGTTTGGAGTTTTTATGCTTTAGAGGCCATCTAAAAAGCGTTTGCTTCAAAGCAAATAGAAAAGGAGAGTGCAAGGGACGAAAGTCTTCAAATTATAATGGACAAGCAAAAATTAATTTTTTGACATTTTTTCAAAGTATTTTTCAGTTTAAAAACTAGCAGAGTACTAATAAATTTAGAAATAGAAAGTATAGCAATTTAATATCAAGATGAAATTTTAAGGAATAATAGAGAGATTCTCTTTATTACAATCGCAAAAGATTTTGAAAATCAATTGAGATGAGTTTTTTGAAAAAATAGACTCGAGTAAGTGAATCATACCAATAGTGCGTGAATCACACCAATATATACACTATACTTCTACTTAAAACCAATTCAAAAAGGTTTTAAGATGGTTTTAACACAATAATTTTCTATGGTAAAACCAGGTTTTATTTATGGTTTTAACGTTAAAACCAACTTTTGCATTAAAATCACTCAGTGTGAAAACACTATAAAAAACATTTCAAATAAAAAATGAGTTAAAGTAAAAAAGAAAGATTGTAATGTCATTAAGGATAAAAAATATGTCGGCATTATGTAATGGTAAACGCAATCCAAAACTTTAATGATAAATTTACCGATCTTATTGTGAATGTTGATGCCTCAAGACAAATTTGCAAATATAGTCGGATAAATGTGATAGTGTTTTCACGCCAAAAATTAAAACCTGACTTTAGCATTAAAACCATAAGCAGCTGATTTTGCGTTCACACTGCAACTTTTCTTAAATCTGGTTTTAACATTCATGACACATATGACTGTGCAAAAGCTCTTTTTGTTTAAAAATAAAAAATAAGAAACATTAAGAAATTAACAATAAATTAAATTCATTAAAATATTGGATCTACTTATAAAAACTGAAGAAGTGCTTGGAAATCAAGTAATTTTTTATACCGGCTTTCCGTATTTTTATATTTGTTTTGTTTTTTCATCTGTTTTCAACATTTCAATGTTGGTAGCTGTGATTTAGTACATCGAATACAAGTTTGTATTATATAAAACCTACTTAAAACCAATTTAAAAAAGATTTTAGGATGGTTTTAACACAATAATTTTGTATGGTAAAACCAGGTTTTATTTTTGGTTTTAACGTTATAACCAACTTTTGCGTTAAAACCACTCGGTGTGAAAACACTAGTAGATGGAAAATCAAAGCGTGTATGGAAAACTACTAAATTGTTTATTTAATATTTTTGTACAATAAATCTCAATCTGAACGGGTAATATGAAATATTTCACAACATATTTTAAAGATGCAAATGGCGTGCATTTAATTCCCTTTAAATGGTCATTTCAATTTTGAAATAATTTTGTTTATTTCAATAGCAATGTTGTAGCAGCGGCTTATTTAATTAAATGTGGCTTAAAGTAGCTCACTTAACACAATTTTGTATGTGTTTTTTATACACCAGTGAATTGATTTTTAACGTTTTAGATCGAAAAATACGAAATATTTTCAATATATATTAGAGAAAAGTATTTAATTTGAGCTATTCTGTTATTTCATATAAAGCAATTGATGAGTTGTGTTTTAGTATAATATATTATTGTATTTATTGCCAACGATTTGCGAATTATAGTATGCCTCCCCCACGGCCTAGGGGTATTGGATGTAGCACTGGAATTACACCAGCAAGACCTAACCCAAACACCCCGATGTCTGAAAGGCAACAGATGGCTCTTTTAATACAGATGACAGCATCATCAGGTATGTTGAATATAAATTAAGTAATTGTAATATTTACGACATTCAACAAACGTACATTGTCCGACAATGCCTTTGTTTCACATTCTTAGGATAACCTCCTTTGACATGAATGATGGAATTATGACATTTTAAGTTCATCTTAACCATCAAACGGAAGAAATTTTAAGCAAGACATTTAAAAAAATTTGAAGCAATAGTTTGATTTTTTTGTTTAGTAAAGAATTGAAGAAAAGCTACCAAGGCAAAGGAGTTGTAGATATAGTCTGTCAAGACAACGCTTTTAATAGTAAAAATAGTACTTTTTTGGTTGGGATAATATTTTTTTTATTGACATGCTTCAGTCATCACATTGGGCCCTGTGTGTGGCCTAAGTGTGCCGGTCAGCTCTATTGAGGCAACAACCATTTCTACCTATATTTCAGTAGTGTGATGAACGTTGATGGATAGGAAATGCCACATAAGAACTCAGGGTTTAGCGAATGCGTTGTTTAGGGATAATTAATGTGATACGAACGTCATACACAAGGACATTGGAAACAATTCACCCAATCAATAGAGACGCGTGTTCGATATGAGGCAGCACTTGTAACGTATCGTTTTCAGGTCAACCAATCGTTTCAGTAGAGCATATTTAGGACACTGGACGATCTCTTAATGGTGCTGAGTTATTCGTCGGAGTGCCCAACATATCAATACATATCATATCGATACGAAAGAAAATGCTTAATAATTATGTGCATAGCTGCCAGATCAATAAAGCATCAAATCGTCAAATATCAGAAAAAAAAATTGTCAAAATCGTCAAAGACATTCACTGAAATTGTAAAAAAAAGAGAAGTAAATAAATTGAAAGGTTTTTTAAAAAATTATTTTTTTTGTCGTCAAACATATAAAATTAATTCAATATATGTATTTTATACTGACATAATGTCCATTGATATAATGTTAGTAGACATTATGTGATCCTAAAAAGTGACATTATGACACTATCAACAGTGTCACTATCAACAGTGTCATAATGTCCACATATTTTAGTTTCTTTAAAAAAAATATATAAACTCACTAGTATTTCATTTTTTATTGAAAAATATTTAATTTATCTTTAACAATCTGTCTGCAATAAGGACAAAGTAATGGCCATTTATTGGTCTTTGATTTTTCTTCCAAATTCTTTAAGCAGCAAAGTCTTAAGAGCAAATTTTAAAATGCTTACATGGCATCAAGACTGCATCCCGTGGTTTATCAATGCAAATTATACACCTTAAGACCTCCGTCACCTGGTTGACATGATTGGGTTCTTCGGCAGCTTCAGCAACTTCGTTTCCGTTTTCGATTCCTTCTTCCACTATATTCTTATAGCTTATAATTTCATTGTCTATATTAATGACAAATTAAAAAAAATTCAGTTACTGAAATAAAGCCCTTGCTCAGTTTCTGTGACAACTCCAAAATGTCCGAATTCTTCTCTTTCTTTGCCTTCCTTTTTTTTTTTTTTTGGGAAAAACACTTAATAAACACGCAGTAATTTGACTGGAAAAGATCGAGTAATTAAAGTCCTCATCTCTAATGACCTCCAAAAATTTTAGAAACTTTCCATGCTTTTGAATTTTTGATGAAAGTTTAGAATTGAACCCTTATAAAGCACTTGTTGTCCTTACTTCATACCATGGGCAGAAAATCGAGACGGAGCTATCTGAGAAAACAATACGATTAATAGAATGTCTTGATTTAATTGATATATTACACGACATGTTATTCAAATCGTCATAAAATATAATTATAATATTTTAGTACACTATGTATTATATATATAAGATGAGTAAAAATTATTCGAATAACATGTCGTGTGGTAAATGTTTGTCCAGCTTATTTGAAACGTAAAGTGATTAAAATAAATTGCAGAAATTTAAAAGAAAAATTTGAAAAAATAAATATTTTTCAATAAAAAATGGCGCCATTTACAAACTCCTATTTATATTTTAAACGTTCCATTCTACAGCTGTGTGAAATATAATAGTAGCGCTGTATTAAAGATATTTCAGTTTGGTAAAAAAATTATTTTTTATTCAAGTTAAAGAAAGTTTGTTATTACATTTTATTAGCACGAGTCTAAACTTCTGAAAAAATAAAAAAACTTCCAGACAAATACTGATTTTCCAAATAAAACGATTCTAAATTATTAAAAACTCAAAATATTTGGCGTGCAAAAAAATAGTAGTAGCTTTAGAAAACGCATCTGCAAGAAAAAAATGTTGTCACATGTGATAACTTTTTTATCTTATTTTGTTAGATATACCTTAATATTTAGTTGAAAAGCCCTTGTTGGCTATTACAGCTGCGTAACGCCAAGGCATTGAGTTAATTAAAGATCTCCACCTCTCGAGAGGAATATTTTCCCAAGCTGACCTAACAGTTGTAACAAGAGATTACTTTTTTATCTTATTTTGTTAGATACAAAATAAAATTTATTTGAAAAGCCCTTATTGACTATTGCCGTTGGCATGACTATGCCGTTGGCATGGATAACATATTCATATTAAGCAGTATTAATAATATTTTTAAATTACGTTTAAATTAAAAAAGATATGCTATGAATACATATGCTCCAATTAATGCTCTTTATAAAAATTACACTTTTCTTTTAAAAAAATAGTATTAGCTTCATTTTTAACATCAAATAGCAACATATTGTACAGATTAAGTCCTTTATAAAATATCAATTTTTGCTTTGCAGCTGTGCCAGCTTGTTGAATCCTGAAGTCCATGACGTTTCTCAAACTGTATGGTTGAACCTCCCCAACATAACGTAGTAGTTCTGTTAGATATTCTGATATTAAATTGCAGTCTTTTTTTTTACATTCAACCTTTTCAAAATATCTAGCATCCATATTGTTGATGTTAATATACTTACTTTAGGTATTGCACACATTGCCTTATTTTGTAACTTCGGTGGTCTTATTATTTGTTAATCCGAACAGCATGAATATAATATTGTCGATCCAAATTTGAAATGTGGTAATTGTAAATATTTACTGATGTTGTAATTGACATTTTACTTCTTATGCGTTTAAAAAAACCGATTTTCCCCCCGATTTTCTTACAAATATACTCAATATGATCATTAAATTTTAATTCTCTATCAATTATGAAACCCAAGTACTTTATCGAATTAACTTTTTCTATTATTACATTATTTATTCTAAATATTATATAATTGTCCATATTAATCTCTAACAATTGGGTCATCATTAACCATTTATTTATATTTTCCACATCCTTTGATACATTTTTATGACATAAGTATCCTTCGCATATAATACTATCTCACACTTTTCCAAGACTTTTTTCACATCGTTGATGTAAATAATAAGTAACAGTGCTCCTAATATTGATCATTGTGGTACTCTATACTTATTATCAATTGGACTAGATTCAGCGATGTTAACTCTTGCAATTTGTTTATGGTTCGGCAAATGCGACCCTAACTGCATCAGCTCTTCATTTTCTACCCCATACTTTAATAATTTTTGCAACAGGATGTCTCTATAAATCGTTTCAGATTCTCGCTGAAAATAAAGAAAAATTGACAGTATCTTATTATTTTTCATAATCTTCCATCAACATAATTAACAGCAGTGTCACATGAAAACTTCTTTCTGAAACCAGACTGATAGTTTGAAAATAATTTATTTTCCTCCTGCTACTTAACCACAGTTTCTAAAACTTTTTCAAATGTTTTAAGTGAGTTTATTGGACGAAATTCTTCACATCTATTATGACTCTTTCCCATTTACAAGGGAAAATGCCCGTTTTCAGCGATTTATTTATAATTTTAAGCAAGATGTTACCTCTCAATTATCAAATATTATGTTGTTCGATATTCTCCTATAATCATTTTTCTTCTTAAAATTTTTGCATAGATTTCTTAATTCTAATAAAGAAATTGCACGAAATTTAAATTTACAGTCTAACACAGGTATTTGATTCTATTATTGCACGTGTTCTATGTGGCATCTTATTTCCTAACCACTATTTACGAAATAGTTATTAAAATTTTCAGCGATTTCAGAATTACTATTATATTCTATATTATTAAATATCACATATTTTATCTTATTTTTGGGAGTTTTTAGGACTAGTTCTTTTATTTTATACCAAATTTCTTTTCGATTGCTGGTATTCGCAATTTTATTGCTTATAAATTTATTTCTTTCATTATCAGTTTTAACTTTATATATGTTTCTTATAAATTTATACCTATTCCACACCGACGTATTTTCAAATAAAGCTTTTTTATATTTTAACATTCTAAGTTTGTTGCTAAACCATTTACTATTATTGTTTTCACGCATATATTTTTTACCATATATTTTTTAATTGTTCAAAAATATTGTCAAAATTGTAAATTTTGTTACCTATTTCATGTTATCTATTTCATTGAATTCTATTATTGCACTTAGTTCGTTATTAAATTTATTGTACTTGAATATGTCTATTTCCGTGTTATGTATTTTCTGACCGTTTCCATTATCGATAAAAATATCTATATATTCCTGGTCTGTTATTTTATAATATCAGATAATATAAACATTATTTCTTGCCGACACTATTTCATTATTTATGATTATATATTCTACTAACGTTTTATAATTGTTCGTTATTGTAGCAAATTCCTTCATTATTTGTTTTAGCCCGTTATCATTCAATATGCTATCCAATTTACTTTTATAATAATCTGATTGCCAATCAATGTTGAAATACCCTGCTATTATAATATCATTACTTTTTTCGCACAAGTATTCTAAAAACTGTTGTAACTCTTCACAGAAATTCGCCTTACTGTAGCTTTGTTATCTATATACTAAAACTATCATAAATTGTTCACATTTCGCAATATATGCGCTAATCCAATGCCCTTTACGTTTTCTTTAATTTTATTTAATTTCCATTGTTTTTTAAAATACAGTGTTACTAATGTATAGACAGAATTGTCCCACGTTCATTGATTTTTTCTGTTATGTGCGTTTCGGAAAGCATTATAAAATTTGGTTTAATGTTTTCGGCAATTATTTGTAGCTGAGTAAAATTATTTAAAAGTTCTTGTATATTTGTATATATTCCATGAATTATCTTTGGTTAGCCAATCCAATTCCTTTTATCTAATTCAATTCAATTAATAATCAACAAAATACTAATACCAACACAAAGCAGAGAATTGGAAATTAGGAAAGATAATACCAATTCCAAAGTATTTATTTATTTTTTGAAGAATTAATATATAATCATTCCAAAACATGATACTGTTGAACAAGAAATTCTTTGCAACAAAATATGTTTAATTTTTGACGTGGTAACTAGAACTTATAACGTCATATTTGTTTAACCGCTTCTAATCAGAAATCCATAATGATAAACACTCACACATTTTACCTGTACCTAGTGGTGTTCCCAAAGGAATTTGGACTACTTTCTTACCATTTTTATAAATGATCTATAAAAACAATTACTCCATTGCAATATCCACATGTATGCAGACTAAGTGCAAGTTTACATAGGTTGCAACAAGTTGCAATTAAATTACTGAATTTCTAAAATTAATGACGATCTTCATAGAATTGAAATATCGAGCTTTAGAAAATTAAATGTACCTCTTAGTGTTGTAGTCAGATATGTCTTTGGTTTAAAACGATTTGACAGGACTTCCTTTTATGGAAAAAATCTATGGAATATTGTTTGAAAACCTGTTAACGATGCGCGAACTACTTGTTTAGAAGACTTACCTTCACTCGTACACAAGGTCTAGGAATGCCGTTCCACATCCAAACGAAAGCTACACATTCTATTAAAATAAGAGTGACAAAATAGTTTTAGGTAAACTGATATTAATTGAGAAAATTGATTTAAAAAAAAAATATTTTTTTCTGCTAAAATAAAAATTTCTCGAGAGGATCAGGCGTCATTTCTCAAAAATGGTTCTCCAAGCGACTGTCTATATATCAAATAATCGTGCAACTTGAGAAAACTGACTTTAAAAAACCCATTTTTTAATGAAATTTCTGGAGTGGATCAGGGGTCAGTTCTCAAAAGTATGGAAGTGCACACACATCTCACTTTATATTTATTTATATATATACCAAAAATTTAAAATAGTGTTTTTAAGAAAATTATTTTACACTAAAATTATTTTTACATTTATAAAATATATACATTGAAATCGTGAACTAATTTTTGAAAAGGGTGTTCATGTTTTCGGTATCTTTTTAAATTTATTCCCATAAGTAAAAAGTCCCTATGAAGGTACTATGTATGCTCTATACATATGCTCTTTACACATGAAATAGGCAAAAACTCAGTATTTGACTTACGCTACACGTACTGCTTTGCATATGTTCCATGTGGGTTACATTTAGGGCTATTTTTTGAGTTTGAGGTTAACGATTAAGTTGACTTTAACCTTCGTATAGAGTTTTTTAATTTACTTAATCTTACTTTATTTATCAAAATCTGTCAAATGTGGTTGATAAATTTTATTTCAAAAAAACTTAAGTGAGAAAAAGCCGAATATGACAAATATTTAAGTGATTATGAATTATAAGAAACCCAAATTGTCAATAGACATTTTAATTTATTTATTATTTTTTTACTTAAAGTTTCTATACAAAAGCAAATTGTTGTGAACAACGTTCCCACATTTGCTTTTAAGTGTGGCAGTTCTATAGGGTTTAAAATCCCACCCAAAAGATGCAGACTTAATTAACTTAAGATTGAATTAAATAGTAGATCAGCTAATTGGAAAGTTTAAACTTGATCTCAAAAAATGTCCCTTATCCTTATAAGAAGAGTTTCTATGTAGGTACTATGTAAGCTCTACACAGTTAGTCCTTACATATGATTGTAACTTTAACTTATATGCAACACGTGCAGAGTATGTACAGTATGTTTGGCGTAAGCGAAATACTGAGTTTTTGCCTAACAATACTCGAGCTATTTTAAATTATTGGGATGTGTCGCTACTGCTAGGTTGATGTGCTTCCAGTGCAGGAACATGATCTGTTCATTAGGTTAGATTAGGTTAAGTTAGAGGACGTGTACTGGTTATAAGGGACAATTACAGTACCCGGAGGAAAAGTTGACCCATTATACACAAACGTCCTTAAGGAGAAGGGATGATCAGGGGAGGGATAGAAAAAGGAGAGGAAGTAGGGAAGGGAGAATAGAAAGCGGAGGAATTACACAACAACAAACAAAACACACAAGGCGGAGCGCGATTATACTAATGAAGTTCTAGCAGCTCTCAGAGAGCTTAATCTAATAATGAATCTATGGAGAGCCTTGATGTCGGCTCTCGACACAGAATTCAAACCTTTAAAGAATCCCTTGCTTAAGCTACTAAGTGCTGAACAGTTACAGAGGAGTTGTTTGATAGTTTCCAACTCCTCCTCATCGCAACATACCCTGCAATAATGCGGCTGTTATCTATTCCAGACCCTTGTCAGCGACTTGATCTCGCAGTGCCCCGTAATAAACCCAGTAACCAACCTTAAGCTGGCTTTATCCAAGTCCAACACTCAACCTATTCTAACACTGTCTATAGAAGGCCATAGACACTTAGAAACATAACAACCCGATCCATTTCAACAATTCCTCTGCTCATCCCCCCTGATCTATTGATGAGGGCGTAGAGGTGGAAGATTGGTGGATCAGGACCAAATAATAAATTGCCCTCAGAAAGTGAACCTAACTTAGCGAGGGCATCCGTCTCCTCGTTACCGAGTATTCCGCTGTGACCCGAGACCCAGCATAGACAGATACGGAGCCTTTTATTCGACTGCCCAATTATGTGTTTGACATGAGATTCGTTAAAAGTACTATGTTTTCGTTTTTTGTTTCAAAACTATTATTAAACAAAAAACTATTATTAAACTAAAACTATTATTAAAAAAAAAGTATTATACATGTTTTAAAAGTTTTTTTATTTATCAACATTTGGAATATTTCCATTGAAGTTTAAAAATCAGAGTTTGAAAAATTTCATATCTAGTAGTAGTAGAGGTGATGAGTTTTATGCAAAGATTCCCAAAATTTATAAACTTAATTATCCATTTTGTAAATAAAATGATAGGGTAGATTGTAAATAAAAAAATTCCTGGAATATTTACACATTTTTGAGCATTCAACTTTTGTTCATATTTTAGAGTAGTCAATGTAAAAAGCGTGTCATATTTCTGGAGTGTTGACCTTTCAACTGAAAGAAAAATATACATATACAAATATATACCATGTATAATTTTTCTTCAGTCATCGACAAATGCTCAGTGCGTGAGGTTGGCTTTCTTAAATAATTATTATAAAACTTCTCATATACCAGTATTGGCATCCACCCATCCATCTATTTGTAGAGAGTGAATTTTTAGATATATTTTATATATTATATATGTTAAAATTTTTACAAAAACAAAAAGTTAAATAGAATATGTGTCTTAAATTCAAAATATCCCGCGTGACTTTATTAATCACCCAACAGTTAACAGTGATACTACTCTCTCAGCCCAACTTATTCACTAATCCTGAATACATATTAGTTTTATTGGAAAAAAATGAATTAAGGAAGCTACGCTCTTTTGTAGTTAAGAATTATTAAGGGCCATTATTACAACTTGCCGTTACCGTACGTCGGCTATATCTCCGCTCCAAATCCTGACCCGACCATAACGAAAAGTGTTTTTGTATCTTTGATCCAATACCTACCCATCTCAATAGGTCAGAAAATCGCACCTTTTTAAATTTTACCGAATTTTTACGATTTATATAGAAAATTTTGTTTGTTCGTATAAAAAAGTTAGCTACGTTGGCTATATCTCCGCTCCTAAACGTGACCCGACTATAACGAAAACTGTTTTGGAATCTTTGATCCAAAGCTATTCAGCCTAATAGGTCAGAAAACCGGACGTTTTTAAATTTGTTTCAATTTAAGGAGGGCATATTTGGTAAAAATAAGCAAATTGTTATCTTCATACAATTTTTTTTTTTTTGTAAAATTGAAAGTTTAGCTTCGCTTTCTTTCATTTTTTCTCTGATTTATTCCTATTTTGCCGATTTTTAATCGATTTTTCAAATTCCAAAATTCAAAATTTTTTAATTATGTTAAGTTAACAGTGTCTGTTAACATAACTTTCACTGTAAAAAAAATATATCGTAGCTAATTCCATACACATTTACCTGCAATCTACGTTATCCACCTAACAATCAATGTTCTAAGATTCTATGCGCCAATTTTTTTTCTAAAACATCCTGTATCACAGAAATTATCCCAGATGCAAAAAGAAATAATCAAACTCAAAACTATACATAAATATTCTTATGTCGCCGCTAAATGCAAATGTGAAATAAAACGACAAAATTTGAATAAATTATAACACAACAATACTCCTCAATTGCAAAAAAACAGTTGACAAAGCAATTCTTAAACGACCAATAACATCACGAAAAATAATAAATAATATGATAATAATAAAAAAAATTATCCGACGTACATTGCTATCTACTGATATGGAAGCTGACATGTGATACTGCAAAAAACAAATTAGCTATTATTATTTAACCGTTAAATTTCAAAATAATTCCTACTAGAACACATCAAAATAATAATCGAAATAAAAATAAGTAAAAAAACAAGTTTCTTTTATTTATATTTCGAAGCATTCAGACAAAAAATATTTATTATAAAAAATCCATGTTAATTTGATATTACAAGTAATAGCAATAAAAATTTATCACAATTTCTGTCACTGTAACATCCATTAACTTTTTCCAGTCAGAATCTGTCTGATATATTTGTCTCTTTTAAGAATCTTTAAAGCTTGGATCATTTTTTTACATCACCTGGCACTAATCACATTGAACACATATTACATACATACATAATTGGCCATTACAACCCTTCAGTCAGGATTACGGCCTAGCTTCTCAAACCACTTATGTTGTGTGTGTTAATTTTATACATGAGTGGCGGGACCTACAGTTTAAAGTCGACTCCGAACGAAACTTTTCATGGCAATTTTATTTACTCTCAGAGTTTTTGCCAGAAATCTGCTGAGAGGAAGCCGCCGAAGAAATATTTTTTTCATATTTCTTTTTTGATGTCTGACCGGGGACTCGAACCCTGGTCTTTCGTCTAATAAGCCAACACACTACCTACTAGACTACGGCGACATTCAGAAGTGATCATTTCCTAATTATCATTAAAATGGTACTTAGAAACTATATAATATTTTTTCGTAAATTTGCTAGTATAGTCGATAACGAGTTAATAAAAAACTAGTATTCTATAAATATCAACAACGAAGCTTCTTTTATAACAAACACACAAAGATCAGCTACTTACAATATTAATTCCTCAGTCTTCTCTGGTGGAACAAACAATTGTGTTTTTTACGGAATAATGAAATAAGTGCTTGGAAAGTTTAAAAAAGAAAATTCCATAGGTTAGTTAGGATAGGTTAGATTAGATTCGCACACAGATCTATTGGAAGAAAAAGAAAAAAAAAGAGAGTGGAAAGGGGAACAAAGATTATATATTTATTTCATCTATTTATTTATCATTAACACAACAAGATAAGTTTAACAATTATATTGACAGAATATTTAAATGTATACGATTTTTATCATAATGAAATAATAAGCCATATAAAAAATTAAATTATTACTACTTATGAAAAAAACATTGTATTAATCAACAAAAAAGAAATAAAAAATGGAGAAAGTAAATGATCTAATAATTCAAGCAGAAAAGAAAAAATATAGATGATATTACGTGTTCCTAAAAAGTCAAACAAAATAAAATAATTGCAGGGAGAGTGGAATTAATTTCCTAACATGTGTAGTATTTAACATGAACTACCATCGAGACACTACACAATGACGCTTAGGTATGAAAATTGCAAATTGAATGATATCAAACAAATATTTTAGGTTAGAAAATAAGAATTCTGATTTTTAAGAAGTTCTCAAAAGATATTCCAAGAATCAGTTTAGAGTACGGCGATATTCGATCATATCTTTACATACCTTAAACATATCTGGTAATATTGTTAAATACAACATATCTGGTAATATTGTTAAATAGTTAGTTTGATTTTTGAAACATAACAAGGGCGTGAAAGGTAACAAGGCGAAAACCATTGTTAGGTTTCGTTACGTATCAAGTTACATAATTTCTTATAATATTATCCATCTAAAAATATCCCTCTAGTCCGTCAATAATATAATGATACTTTTATATTTTCAAGTTTGCAGTCCTTTAAATCTACCATTTCCTCAACAAATTGATTCTAACCGTCTCCGCTTTATATTTGCAATCAAGGCAGTGACACAAAACTCAATTCACCACTTCTTCTGCTTTCACATAGTCTATAGAAACCAGAGATATATTTATCCCATCTGTTAATTATACGTATAAGGGAGTTATAACCAGACGTCGGCACATATTCCCCACGGGGGCCGAACATCTTCGGCTTTTTGCACACATAGGACACGAACATCAACAATGTTCGTTAAAAAGTGCGCAAAATTACATTCTGTTGCTTGTCAGCTTCTGAAGAAGAAGGTTCATGTCGCTTTTTTCAGCTTTCAATGATACACTCAAAAAAATGTTAATAGAATTCCCAATTTTCCAATGAGTTTTACTAATAACAATGAGAAATGATCTCCATTGTTGGAAGAATATTTGTCAAGTTAAATACGTAGTCTTTAGGGATTTGGCGCTGTACATTTTTTCTATATTTTCCAATACATATACATATTATTATGTTGCACCTGAAAATATTAGGTTACACTTGAAAATGTTACTAACAATTATCCCCTGGGTTATACACATGCCTTTCACATATACACTGACATTTTTATCATGTTCTCTTCGTGCCGACGTTCGGTTATAACTCATTAGTACTCATTATTAATATTACTATCGCATTATTATTATTACTGTCGTAAAGATGTGCAAAAAGATATTTTTTGTTGACAGTACTGATACATACACACATAACTGATCATTACAATCCTTTAGTCAGAATTACGACCTAGCTTCTCACAGCACTTATGTTGTGTACTTACTTAATTGGTCATTAATTAGTGTACCTACTTAATTGGTCATTAACAACCCGATTAACGGATTTCGGCATGCCACCACACATCCTTTCAGCGCCTCAGCTTCTGGAGCGCCTACGCCAGTTGGTCACACCAATCGATGACAGAGCTTCCTCGATTTGGTTCTTCCAACGCACACAACGCATACTTCCGCAGATCCTTGCATCAAATACCCGTGTCGCCGGAGCATCCTCCTCTATTCGAGCGACTTGGCCGAGCCAGCGCAGCCGCTTTATATTAATACGCTACAAATCGTCCATGTCGTTGAGGAACTCATAGAGCTCACTATTGTATCGGATGCGGAAATTATCGATACCTCGCACTGGACCGAAGATCTTACGTAGGACTTTTCTCTCGAATACTCTCAAGACTGCTGCATCAGTGCTAAATGGAGTCCATTCCTCCGCGCTATAAAGAAGCACGGGGAGGATGAGCGTCTTGTAGAGTATTAGTTTTGTCGTACGAGAAAGGTCTCTGCTACTCAATTGCCTATTGTCTATTGGCAAGAGGAATCCTCCGCTTGACCTCCAGACTGACATCATTTTTAGTGGTAACGCCGATGCCAAGATAATTAAATTCTTTGATTATATCTGGGATCCAATACGCTGCATGTCGACAACATATACTTCGTTTTGTCCTTATTTACTGCTAGATCTATCACCCAGACTCCCGTTCAATAGCACTAAAGGCAGCAGTAATATGGTACGCCCAATGATTCCAATGTCAGCGTACACAAGCCACTGAACGTTTTTTTTGAGAAATATTGCCATTGCGATCTGCTCCTGCCTTCTACAGAAGAAGATGGTGTGTGCCGACTTGTTTTTCTTGGTATTCTCCAGGATTTGGCGTAGTGTGAAGATCTGGTCGATTATGGACTTGTCAGCTCTGAAGCCGCATTCACACAATACGCCCGTAAGAACCTTATATGCGATATGGAGAAGCCTTATGCCCCTGCAGTTGGCGCATATCGTAGGGTCTCCCTTTTTCAGGACAGGACAGAGGACGCTGAGGTTCCAATCGTTGGGCAATAAAATTTGATCCAATTATTAATGATTTTGGCTTCCCCCGCGGCTAGATATTGGACACATTGCTTTGTATTATATATGTTAATGAAATGCCAGATATGCTAGATAAATGTGAAGTTATATTATATACAGATAATGCAATTACATACACCGAATGACCCACAAGTGAAGACTGTGTAAGAATTGAAAATGAACAGAATGAAATTAAATGAAAAAAAGGATGCTAAGAATAAATATAAATAGCGAAAAAACATTCGGAATTAGTAGGTTCTGCCTTTCATGTATAAAATTAATACACACAACATAAGTGGTGTGAAAAGCTAGGTCGTAATCCCTACTGAGAGGTTGTAATGACCAATTGCGTAAGTAAACCACGAATAAGACAGTCATTCGTATATTTAGGGTTCAGTCTTTTTCCTTTTGGCCGTTTAACAATTTAAATATTCTGCAAAATGCACTAATAAAGAGTTCGAAGATAACAATATCAATGTATTTTATTGACCCGCACTATCTGTAGCGCCAAATCCGACCTATTTCAAATCTATCACGCCAAACCTGGTCTGATGAGGTTACCGCAATAAGTTATTCAATTTTTGCATTTGTCAGAAATAAATTACTTTGCCTTTCGAATGTTAAGACAACAGTACCACGCAGTTCAAAACTCTCAGAACAGATGTTTTACAAGTGTTGTTTTTCATTGCAAATAACAAATTAAAAAATTGGGATTTAAAAAAGGAAAAAAGACAAAATAATAAATATGAATATTATGGGACATAAATTAAAGCTTTCAAATACATCTATTTCATAATCATCATCGGTTCAAAAACGGTTTTAATAGTTGAGTTGAGTTGAGTTCTTTTAAAAGTTTGATTTAAATTAATTTCTAGGTAGACACTTTAACGCTATTTAATAGTACAGCTGGTAATCATTTAATAATTGTTGCAACAAAAGTACTTAAATTGGAAAAACCCAAAAGCAGATATCTGTAAAAAGGCAGAAAAGCGCAAAAAGAAAATGGAAATAGCGTTTTTTTAAAAAAAGGTATTTGGAAAAAATGAAGGGGAAACAATACCAAAAGCGTTACAATGGCAATACTGGTACCATCAGTTCTTCGTATACCGGTAGTTGCTGAATCCAATATAACGAGTAACTCTTTGCGACAGTGCACCCCGCTGATATAATATTCATTTTTAACTCTGGGGAAAGAGTACTATATGAATTTTATTGGTAGCCTGTTATTATTTTTAGGCCCATTATTACAACTTGCCGTTAAATTTATGTTTAGTAAAAGGTAACTTTAGATAAAATTAACTATAAAGCCACCTTTAACCTTTTTTCGTTATTAAAACTATCAGTAAGTTCACTTTTTTATAAATGTGGCAGTGTCGGAGCAATATCGACAACTCTTGCAAATTAAACAAGTTTTTTTAAAACGCTCATTTTATTTGTATTTGAAGTTGCCTTATTGAAAATAATATATAATGAGGCAAGTTCAAACATAAACCTAACTTTAAAAGTTACAGGTAGGATGATCTTCCCTTTAGCGTAATGCTCACTTCTACCATATTGTCCACTTATAATAATGAACAACAAATTATCTGCCCACTAAAATCCTGCCTTTAGTTTAAGGCCCTTAATATTTTTCTTTGGCACTAGTCTGATGTTTATTTAACACATTTGGATGTATTGTTTTGTTGAATTTAGTTTTGTTCGGCTCATTATCTCGTTCGCATTTGTTTTTCAGAGAACCCATTTCAAAGGCTTGTTGTTGTGTTTTAATTACGTTTATCTTGCTCCTTGTGCTCTTTCCCTATAATTATTGTGTCACGATTTACATTATAGGCATTCGAGAGTGTAAAGTATTGTCAAATATACCATATTCATATCAGTTACTATGTATATAAATCAGATAATAAGTATAACTGTTGTTGTATGGTTTTACTTTTGCATACACACTATACTCTTAAAAACCAAAACAGTTCTTTGTTGTTTTGAGTAGAATATGTTATAGGCTATGTTTTTTCCTATGAAATATCTGTAATAACTGGACGTCAGCATCAATATCCCACGGGAGCCGAACATCTTCGGCTTTTTACACACGTAGGACACAAACATAAACAATGTTTGTTAAAAAGAGCGTAAAATTGTATTAATTTTTGGAAGAATATTTGACAAGTTAAATACACAGTTTTTAGGAATTTGGCATTTACATATACATATTATTAGGTTACTATTGAAAATATTAGTTTACACTTGAAAATATTACTAACAATATTTCTTTGGGTTATACATATGCCCCTCACTAATACGCTTAAATTTTTTTATCATATTCTGCTTGTGCCGACCTCTGATGATAATAATAAGTATTTTTAAATACTGATAGTGAAGCAAATATACGAGTAAGCTTTAATGCTGTAAGTTAATATTAATAACAAGCAACAACAAAGCCTGCGTCCGGCGAACAATTTCATTCACCATCAATTAAAGCGCTAACAGGGGAAAAATACTCAACCTGAGCCCACCAAATTTACTTCATTATATTATTCATTTTACCTTCACAGCACAGCAATTATCATATAAATCATATATACGTATTTTTATTTGCATTTTTATTTGCAATATTCTACCATTAACAACGAGTATTTGAATATAGGAAAACAAATATGTTACTCTCATTCTCTCATTATCCACTTATACCCTAATTGCTACAAATAATAACAATACCAACTGATAACTGCAATACATGGCCATTTATCTATAAACACTGAGTCCAGCAAACACACAGAAATTGTGTAGGTCTTTAATTTGCACGCTGGGTACGGTATTTATAACGAAGTGCTGATTGCTACATGGTAAGAGAGCATCATTATGATCAAAAGTTCCTCATTAACGACTATACACGTTTCTGCAAATTCTTTAATAGAAACGAACATAAACTATTTTTAATAATGCCCAGCTATGTTGGCTTTACTCATTAAGTTGTCATGGTCAAAGCGCTCTCGTAATTCCAGTCCCATCATCATTTCTGCTACGCATAATCATTCTACGCATCTATACACAGCTACTGTCGTATTCCGTGTTATCACTCAACTCCTTCAGGCAATATACATACTGTTTTTTCTTTCATTTTTCGTTCTTTGCCTTTTAGCGATCGGAATCCTTTTTGACTTTACGCTGTTTATAGATTTGAAAACAAAGTACAGAAATTATCATAAAAGAAGCGAATGATAACGTCATGAGTGTTGCCATAAAATACTGATGATAGAATTCTAAATTTGTAAAAAAAAATTCTGCTAAAATGTTCTACAGTAGAAAAGAAAAATACTAAATTTATTTGTACACTATTTTCAAAAAAAATTTGGTAAAATAAATTCTTGTACTCCTTTCAGCATTTAAGAAACGAAATGAGGTTACACAGCTAAACTGAGTTTGGCCAGATCAGTCACAGTCGTTAAATAGGTAGGAAACACACAATTGTAAAAAAAATTACTTTTCAAAAAAGAACATTCTATAGGGAGATTTTTTTTAATTTTGATAATAATTATTATATTAAATTTCCTTTTTCAAAATAAATTTTCTAAAAAACATTTCAATCAGAATTTTTGAAAAGTTGAATGCTTTTTAATCATAGAAACTGTTAGATTTAGTAGTAAAACAACTAAAGTGGCAACTTAGTTCCATGAATTGCAACAAAACAAATTTTATACGTCGATGTCAAATATGTTGAATGTCTGACGGAGAAGTTTTTCATAAGAGTTAATTTTTTTTCTTACAAAAACAATCTTAATTTGTGATTCTTTTAACAACGCGTTTGTTCTAGTGGCAAAGGCTTCGAACCCGAATTTGTTGGAATCATAGAGTGTGCGGCTTTTAAACCCCATTCATATAGTTTTTAAATATCTTGTCCAGCGCAATCATGTCAGCATGTTTTCGTTTTACGTAGGTTTCTACAACAATCTAAATACTTTTGGCAAAACAAATTCATTTCGGGAATGGAGACGGGAGAGAAAATATTTTATTATTGCCATTGATTTAAATTTTAAAGGTTTAAAATTGCAACTCTGCTTTATTTGAGTTTGTTGAAAAATTAAATATATGTACGTTGTTTGTGTTCATAATTTGTTCAAATAGACAAATGTTTGTCTGTAAATAAATAATATTATTTCCAAAATCAGTTTTGATTTAGTTTTCCTCAATATTTTGTTATCCGACGTGTTATCAAAATATATCAAATAACAACGTACAAATTTTATATTATTTTGTTAATTGTATTATTATTTTATATTTTTATTTTAAAACATATTTTTAAATTCGTTTAAGCTTTGTGTATAAAAGCTCTTACGTCAATTCATGTCTTCATGGTCTTTTGAATTTTTAAAATATGTAGACCTTATTTTTTTACACTTCTTTTGATTTTATTATAATAATAATTATTTTCTCCTTTATTTATGAAACGCTAGTTATTGCTTTTAATTACTATTTTACATAGTCTGAAATTTAACCTATGTATATATGCGACGTGATTAGCTTAATACCCTTCTCTACATGATAGTTGCTGTAAGAAACAAAATAAAATTGCTAAAAGAAATAAAACCCTATTGCATGGTCCGATACTAAATTATCTATACTTCAATTTAAAAATTCTTATTAAATATATTGGATTGATCGTTTTGTATTCGATTGAAATAAATTATACATATAATAGTAATAAAAAGAATAAAAATTGATAATTTTTTATATACGATATAAAGTAATATTAAATGTTTCATTCTTTTTAACAAAATATTTTTTTATAATATAAATTATAATTTATATTTTAAAGATTCCTCTCGGGTATCTCAAAAAAACAAAAAGGATGACGAAATTGATGAC
>QOCX01000739.1:67506-88402 GCA_005959815.1 Sarcophaga bullata
CGATTGATTTAGTTAAATGGACGTACAATGCATTCAAAACAATTTACTTTGTCCGCCCATGTTGTCCTGTTCTCGAGCAAAAGGACATTTTGTAGATTTTAAAATGCTGAAATCTCAGAAAATTTCAAAATCTATTTATGAAAAGTCGCTCTGTTAAGGGTTCTGGCGATTGATTTAGTTAAATGGACGTACAATGCGTTCAAAACAATTTACTTTGTCCTGTTTTATCCTATAATTGATTTGTTTACCGGATTACATTAGCTTTCGAAAATGTTTGATTATCTGTTTATTTTAGTTAATATTACTCAATATTTTTTAACAGTCATTAACTAGGAGGACTATTTTATTAAAATTTGCTTTTTTATTTTATTTTACCCATGAATTTAAATAATTTCGCTTTTTTTTCTTTTCCATCCTTAAATAAATTACTTAACAGAGCTCTGTTAGAAACTCGGTTTGTGTCTGGGGAGTTAGATTTTAAAATCTATCTTCGCACACATCGGCTGTTTTACTATTTTCTTCTGTTGACTTATGTAGCAGAGAATGTTTAATTTGAACAAACGATTTTGCTTTTGCATAGTCCATAACGACGTTTTAAACACTATTTACAAAGATTATATTTTCTTATCAGATTCCATCTCATTTCTATCCGCAGCTAAGAAATTTTTGCTCTTATCAACACTATTACATTTGCCAAAACATACTATGCAATTGTTTTTGTTGTTTGTTTCATGCGCGTTAAAAAATGCATTTCTTGTTGGTCTTGAGTGTTACCCTGTTGACGTCAATGAATTATTATTGCTTTCGATATTTACGCTGCTTGTTGCTACGCCGACTTCAAAAATCCAATTGGCAAAATCTGTCAAGTTTACTCTTTGATTGTTTTTTTATAGGTTGTGTTCTTAGTTCGTCCCAATTTAGCTGAAGATTTTATGGTAATTTCATAATTAATTCTTGCAATAATGAGGAATTTTTAAGCTCATCGAGCTATCCACATGCTCTAATTGTAGCTTCAACTGCAAAAGTGGTAATTGTGTATAATTTATAGGTGTTAACATTAGGCAGTAATTTTGTTTTGTTTTTCAAAGAAATTAATATATTTTCCGGTTGGCCGCAAGTAAATTTTGAAGTAGAAATTGCGCATGGTATACCATACGGATGAACTAGCATGTGCTGCACTGACATCAATGTTTCTCCACAAAGTGCCTTTTGTAGTCGAACGAAATTCTTTTTGTCTGTTTGACCGCAAATAGATGTTGACCAATCATATACACTGAATAAAGGCCACTCTTCTGGCTTACCAGCAAATATTAGTAACTCTTTTGATGCAGACTGACGGGCATTTATTTGTTCCTGTATAAGACGTCTATTGCTACTTGTGCTTGGGCGGAAAGAAAACGACGCGTGTATTGAGAACGTTGGGTTAATATGACTAAAAATAAATGGGTGTTTTGACTGCATTGGATGTGATATTGGAGGTGGTGGGTTTTCAGTTGTAGAATGCCTATTATTCGTTGTGGTATTATTGTTAATAAATGAATGCATATTTCTAATTGTGCGATAGTGAAAACTAAATTTGTACTTACATATTGGTTACTGGTTGTAAGTTGATTAGATATTGTTTGGGTGTTTGTTGTTACGATTGGTTGAGGCAGTGTTCAGAAGGGTGTTTGGTTGTAAATGAGTCGCTTCCGTATTTGTTGGCTCTTGTATCGAAGAAGGCTGTTGCGTTCGATTCGGTTGATTATTTAACCATTCATGCACCGAGTTAATTGTTTGTGCGTCGTCCATGCCCTCGTTAGCTCGCTCAAGAATTTGGTATTTCTTTTTAATAAATTCTCTTTCGAGCTGGGTCTCTTCTTATAACCTTTGTAATTCAAATTCGTGGTGACGAGAGAAATCGATGATCCGCTTCGAACTGAAGCTGCTCTTGTGGGGCGCATATCGTAATTTGGGCATAGAAACCAACATAACGCAACCTAACACTTGCTTTAACGCAGAGTATGAAAATTAGAGCTGCATTTGAAACATTTGATGGTATCAGCGTGGCTGCATGTCTTGTTGCATATATGACAATTAGAAGAGAAAAGTTTTGTCGATTTGATAGTTAAGTGGTGGCTTCGTGATTGACCCTGTGGGGAAGAGAAAGAAGAATCCATGTTTTAGGACTAACGGTTTTTTGTCCAAATGGTTGTCTTCGGTTTTTCCAATTTGGGATTTATTGGTAAAGCGTACAAAACCAGATAAAGAATTTCAAGAACATTGGGAGTAGACAGTGACGGTAATATTTTTGTTTTAGTTACTTTTAATCACAGTATAGACCAGTAAGGAAACGGAATTTTGACAGTTAATGGAAATGAGAATATATTACCAAAAAGTATTTCTGTCTCTCTCTCAGGTCATGTCTCTGTTTTGTTTATTTATGTTTTTTTTTTGCTTTTGGAATGGGTTTTTTATATTGGCGCGTGTTAATAAAAATATGTAATTCAGTTAAATTTGTGTTAAACTATTGATAATAATAATAAGAACTAATAATTAATAGAAACTTTTAACTTTTTTGTCAATAAGTTAAAAAATATTGGGAGATTTCATCAAGAAACATTTTTTATGAGCTGTATGTCTTATTTTGATCTTGTAATATTTAGCTCCTAAATTACCTTTTGCACAAAAAACTATATTCATTACTTATTTACTTACTAATTGGCCATAACAACCCGATTAACGGATTTTGGCCTGATTTTGGCCTCCGCTTCTTTGGACGCCTATGCCAGTTGGTCACACCAATCGATGACAGTGCTTCCCCGATTTGGTTCTTCCAACGGATACAGGTCGTCCTCTTCGCCGACTTGTCCACAGATCCTCGCATCAAGAAACCCGTTCTGCCGGAGATCCTCCCTCCATTCGAACGATTTGGCCAAACTCCGCACTGGACCGAAATCTTACGTAGGACTTTTCTTTCGAATTCTCTCAAGGCTGCTGCAATCGTGCCTTAATAAGGGTCCATGCCTATCGTTGCCATAAAGAAGAAAGATGAGCCGTCTTGTCCAGAGTATTATCTCGTTTCGGTCGCACGAGAGAGGTTTCTGGTTACGTCAATTGCATATTTAGACCAATAGTAGCACCTTCAATTGGAGCAAGAGTGATTCCTGAGCTTGAACTCAGCTGACATCATTTTTGGTAGTAACGGCGGAGCAAAGATAGACGTGAATGTCCTTGACTACATCAAAAGTAACACTTATTCCGGCCGCCCGAATCTGAGAATCAGTACGCGAACTCTCTCCTATTGCCGATAACATAATCTTGCGCTATAACATTTCGCTTGGTACGCCTTAATGAGGTGCCAATGTCGTCAGCGTAGCAAGCCAACAAGGACACTTTTTATGTAAAGATAGTGCCCATTGCGATGCACTCCCGCCTTTCGAAAACAACTCCATCGACGACAGTTGAAGAGGTCGCATGATTAAGGATCCGCCTTATCTGAAACTTCACGGTCATAAAAGCGTTCGGAGAGGTACATCCAGACATGCGGCAAAAACACGCGATCCCTTATGGATATCGGAAGGCTGGCTTCATAGTCGATCAAAAAGATGGTGTGTGTCAACTTGTTTTTCGGGGTCTTTTCCTGGATTTGACGCTTAGATGTGAAGATCTGGTTGATGGTGGACTTGCCAGCGCTGAGCCGCACTGATAACGTCCAATAAGTGTTTGGGGGGTCGAGTGGCTTCAGTCGAGTACACAATACGCTGTAAGAACTTATATGCGATAGTGAGAAGGCTTACACCCTGCAGTTGGCGCATAAGTACGGTCCCCTTTTCCAGGGCGTATAGAGACACTGAGGTCCAGTCTTTGTGCATACTTTCCTCTAGCCATTATTTTGTAAATAAGCCTGGTGCATCGGTCCTACCGAACTCATTACCATTACCCGGGTCTTAAGACAATTCAGCGGGGAGGCTCAGGACCTTGCCGTTTTATTGTTTTTAAGTCGCATATCTTGTATGAACCTCTTCATGTCTAGACGGCGAAATATCCATCCTCATCGTCGATCTTGATACTGAACATCATCTCTAAAGGCGGTACTGGTATCGTCATCGTCTTGTATCAGTAGGGAAATAGTGTTTCCTCCACAACCTTGAGACCCCCTGCGGATTGTAACCAATTTTCCATTCTCATCCTATGGCAGGCACGCTCCGGGTTTATAACTCTCGGATAGAGCTTACACTTTTTGATAGAACTTCGAGCATCATTACCTAATAATCTTCATCCCTTGTCCTTATAGTTCTTGACAATGCTCGCGTAGCGCAGACCTGCAACTTTTCTTGTATGCGGCGATTTTCGATGCAGCGGCCTCGCGACACTCCTCATCGCACCATTGATTTCTTGGGGTGGCGTTTCGTGGAGTGGGAGATGTTGACCCACAGTCTCACCTATTGTCGCTGAGATTAGATAGGGAACGACGGAGCTTATCTGAGAGTTGAGAGGAGACCGCTCAGATGTCATTTGTGCTCGCAGCTTCTTAACGTCTAGCTTTCCAATGTACTAGAGCGCGCAGACCTCGAGGCGCTAATGCGCACTCGGAACTTGGCTGGCCGCACTCGGAACTTGGCTGCGACAAGGTAGTGGTCCGAGTCGATGTTTGGACCTCTAAATGTGTATACTAGTATACGGGAAACGTGCCTTCCGTCAATCACAACATGATCAATCTGGTTGGATGTTGATCAATCACGGGACAACCAAGTGGCTTTGTGGATGTCGAGATGCTGAAACCTGGTGCTGCATACTACCATGTCACGAGCCGCGGCGAAATCGATCAGCCTCATACCATTGGAGGTAGTGTTCGCATGGAGGCTGAACTGTCTGACAGTGGGGCCAAAGGCACCTTCCCGCCCAAATTTCGTATTTAAATCTCCGAGGACGATTTTGGCGTCATGGGCCGGGCGCTTATCATATACGTCCTCGAGTTTAGCGTAGAAGGCATCCTTAATCACATCGTCCTTTTCTTCGGTCGGCTGAAAATTACCATGTGCCTACTCTTAAATCGTAGTCCTTTAAACGTTTGCCGTAGTCAACTTTTAGAGGGATCCTTATAGAGACTTGCGTTAACGTCCAGGGGATTGGACTTCGCTGCACGCATTGGTTAACATCTAGCGTGTGCTAGAATGCCATCCAGGAGGGGCCACGAGGAGGCTGCGTGTCAACTTGAATACAGCAAGACAAGGATCGCCCTGGTGGTCGCCACGTTGACCATAGTCAGAAACTTTGCCTTGTTTGCTTACAATCCATCCCTCCCAAACTATATTCATTGTGACCGAAAATCACCCACATATCGATTAATGTGTAAACGTTAAGGAATTTTTAAAATTTTCATTAAATAAATTAAAAAAAACACCATAAAACACCTTTTTTAACACAAAATAAAGGTTTATTTACATTTAGTTTTTCTACTTTGTCCGCCAATTTTCACTTTGTATATCCGTTGTTTCTAACACATTTGCTTCGCAAAAGATATAACGTTTTTCTTCTCCCTCTAATTTCGTCATTAAAGGCTGCTGTTATGAGCGTTTTTTAAACATCATAGTTTTCCCTTCTGTGTATTTTGTGCTTTTAATGTTAAACGATGTAAAAGCAAAACATTATTATCTAGTTTTGTCTATTTTCGTAATAATATATTATGTTTTAGCCTTGATTTTATTAAAGGAGCAGATCTTCTGTATGCTCTACCCCGAGGACCTTTGCAATTATAGAAATTATAGTTAGAAATTTTAGATAAGCTTCTTTAGTTTTAGATACTGGCAGCATATCAGATTGATTTTCTGTTTAAGAATATTCGATTTAATTTTTGCTAATTGTATTGGATTGCATTGTACTACACTAGTGACACTAGTTTTTGCGAGTTGGTAACTATACTTTATAGAACGTCAGCATATGAGATCTGCCTTCAGGTTTTCGTGATATTTGTTATTTGATATTATTAACAGGAGACAGAAATATTACCAACATGGGACATAATTCCATTATTCGCTGTGTAATTATCGCCACAATTTACTACCTTTCTTCATACTGGTGTCACTTATAAGTTTATCATTTTTATTAGTTCCGTGGAAATGCAATGAAAACCACATGAAGCTCGCTATATGGCTTGGTATGATCGTATTCTTGACAGATAATGCATTGATTCTGATCCCCGTGGAACTATTAAACTGCAATTTTTAGTTTTATGTCAGTTATCTCAAGTTCTATTGAAAATAGATTTTGACGAATCCTTTCTCGGTTTCTTACATTGAAAATCCGTTTAACTTTAAAGCTCTAAATAATGAGGACATCTTTGACTTTTCAATTGATAGGTGTAAAAGGTTTTTGGATAGACTTGTACTTTGCTCAGCGCAATTGATAAAGTTGAGCGCGCTGGTTCTTAAGTTCTCAACTTGGTTTCACAGCCAAATAATTTGTATTTTATTTTAAATCTGTAATGTTTTGATTACTGACACATGGAGAACCTAACATGATATAATAATTAAGAGTATTTGATTCCCATTGTTAGAATTCAGCCACTAATTGCGGATGTTTTATTTATTTTTAAGTAACAAATTTATTATTTTTTAAAGTTTTCGCCTATTACGGCGTAATTTTTTTATGATCTATATATTATTTTTCTGCACCACCTGGTTGTGTGTAACAGTACTGTGCGAATAAATACATTTATAAATACATAAAAACCAGTATTTTTATTATTCGTATATAAAGCTCAAACGAAAAAAAAGATGTATCCACCAATCTGTACTTCTCGTACTTATAAATAAATTGAGTAAGATTAGATCTGTTTTATATACACAGTGGCTCAAACGTATAATTGAACACTAGGTATGAGATTATTCAAATGCCGATTTTTCCACTGTAATGGAAATTTTTCAAAAAAAATTTAGATGCGGATTTATAGATAATTAACGAATTTTATGTCAAATCAAATAAAAGGCACTGTTTTAACACTTGGAACCAAAATCTTAATTCATTGTTCCAGCTGCTCTATTGCGCTGCTACTAGATTTATAGGCTTATGCGCAAGTTTCCTCCGAGCATGCTTAATAATATTAAGATCAGAGGCCATTGCCGGTGTTTGGAGTAGTTTTGAACAATTATACATAAGCTACATTTTCGCAACGTGCTTCGGATCGTTGTTCTGGTAGGAATGAATGTGTCCAATATATTTAACTTATCAGCACTTTGCTTCACATTTTGTTTTAAAATGCCTAAATAATTGAATGAATCCATTGTATTGTCTATATAATGCACACTCTACTTCTGCACTGAAAATACATCCCCCCACTAGTACCGACACTCCTCCATGCCTGGAAATAGCCTGTATCGTTAGGAAAAAACTCAGTATTTAGCTTTCGCCAAACGTACTGCTTTACATGTGTTCCATGTAGGTTAAATTTACGAGCTACAGAAGTGGTATAGATTTTTTGACCAATAATGAAATAATATATATAATATAATATATAATATATTTCTTATATAATGTATTTGGGTAAATAAAACTATCGGAGAGCTTTTTACTAGTTGTTTATTAAAAAATTAAATTTAAGGGATATGATCCAAATATAAAGTACGAAGTTGATTATTGAAACTAAATACAGACAAAACAATTAAATATTGACATTTTAAAATCTCAATAATCAATGGTAAGCCATCTTGTAACGCAAATATGCCTTGATTCATACATTAGTACTAATTCTCTAAAATGATATATATTGGGTTCCCGCGAAATTTCGAGAACAAGTTTATCAAGGCATTATTATGCGTTTAATCAGCGAAAAACTGGTACAATTCCAGGCCTTTACAAAATCTAAATGTATACCATTAAAAAGCTGTGTTGAGATAGAAACTAATAATGACCTGAAGAGCAAGCTCTGGACTAATAGTAGATGCATCAGCCAAGCACTCTCGTTTTCGAATGTTTCTCAAAATTGTGTGTGGCCTTTTGTTATCATAATAAAAGTCTATACATTTTATTTTGGTCAATTCTAGCTGTTTCAATTGAGTAGTTTAGTCACCCATAACTTTTTTGTTATACGCTTTACATTTTTATACTGTAAATTTAACAATCTAAAATATATATTTTTTCTTTTGTAGGAATCGTTGCTTCTACGACACCACAATGAAGCAGAGAGTTTGCACGCTGTCCAGTTAATGGATTGGGAAACTGCGTTAAAAAAGTATGAACTCAGCGATTTAAATGCGCAAACAACTGAAGAAACTGATCATGTACCAATTGTACATGTTAGCGATGATTTTGATTTGTTGCCGGTTTAAAACACACTGAATACATTATTACTATATATATATATATACATTGTTTAATACTCTTGATATATGTTAATAAAATTTTGTATTATAATAATTTATTTACTTTCCATTAGTTCAATAGAATTGTCTAAAAAACTCAAGCAGTATTGCATTTTATGTAGATGTTTTAAAATTTCCCTCTTAAGCCTGAATTTTTTCAACTTAAAAGAACTATCACTTTGTACTATGGCATACCATCATAGAAGGTAAATACTATATTAATTTATTTATTACCTAGATTGGTAAAATTGTTACGTTTTTACATTTTGTAAAATGTTTATTTATTGTGGATTCGAAGGTTGCAATCAAAATAAAATAAATTATTAACTTTTGATCCTTATTTATAAGAAAAACAGTTCAACTGATAACAGAAGGCTTTTAACTAATATACCATGCTAAATATTTAATTCGCGACCCTTTTTTTGGCAAAAACCAAAATTTTCGGTATTTAATATCACGACTTACCACAGACTTTTAAATTCAACTTTCTGCTACAAATTCACGCGTCAACACTGGCTGTTTATTCACGACTGCGTGGCAGTACGGCTCTTCGGTTCTTATATACCACTTTTTTTATTTCCTCTCTTATAATTATTTATGCACATTAGAATCATAAGAATACATATCTAAAAAAAAATTTAAGGATTAAAAAGATTTATGTATCAATAAAAAAGAACCATAAAGGGTATTTGTGTTACATTGCCACTCAAAATACATATTATTTATTTCTTTCGTTTCAAAGTTTTTTTTATACACATTGCAACCATAATAATTAAAGAAAAATAATTTTTTATGTACAAATTTGAAAGATTAATATATACGATTAATATATATGAAAGTACGAAAAAGGAGAATTCGTACCACTTCGTCACTCAAAATATATGTACAGTAGGGCCTCGATTATCCGTGATGATCGCAACCAGAAGCATTATGGATAATCGATTTTCACGGTTAATCGAATAAAAATTTTGAATATACAGTTTTTTTTAAATATTTTTATTATTTAACAAATGAACATACATATTTACATTCAAAAATTAATTAAAAAATTTTATGAACATTTTTAAATTAAATGTTCTCTACATTAAATTTTCTACTAAAAACATTAGACAAGAATAGGACATTAAGCAAAAAAGAATAGAACTTCTTAAAAAGGTCGTGTAATGTTGTTTGTCTAATATTTTTGAACTTATAATTTTATTTTACAAGTTTTTCTTGGATATTATTTATTTATTTTGTTTAAATTTTTTGTGTGCACAATAGAATCCTTATTAAATTAGTTTTATTATTATTATTTTTTATTATTAAGTCGTTATATACTTGTAATTTAAAAGTTTTATATAAATAACCATACCAAAGAGAGCATTTGTGCCGCAATGCAACTGCATGCAATATCCCCATCACTCATGTTCTTCAAACATCCCTTACGGACACAATTAGTAAATTTGTGCGCCCAATGTCTAAAATAAACAGATTAATGCAGTAAATGCTGTGCTATGTCAACCAAAAAATGAGGTTGATTGCTTGATTAAGGAAAATCAAATTGGCATAAATCTTGTATTCCAGACACATTTGACATAAGTTTATTTAAAATTTCCGTTAATTCATTATATGATTAAAAGGACATTGAGAACATGACATATCTTCAAATTGTAATCATTCGTAAAATCGGCATACTCCCTAAATCCAAGTTGCAAAGCATAGAGTCAATGTACAGAGTTCGTAAATTCATATTTGGAGTATTTGGTAATTATATTTGTGTGTTCCTTACTTACTAAGGATGCCAATCGGAATATCCCGAATTCAAAAATCCCGGGATTTTCGGGATTCGCAAATACCGAATACTTAATAAATTAAGAAAAAAAATTGAGATTACGGGTATTTTTTATCGTATCATGCAATAATTAAGTAAATATTATATATTAATCGTTATCGAGTTGAACGAGAACCTAACTTCCATTGTTAAGTTGCCCTCGATGTCCAATAAAATTTGATAATACAGCTTATAATTTAGACAATCGACTTTCTAAAGAAATAGATTTGTTTAAATCACGAGGTGTTAGAGGTAACTATTCACCTGCATATAGCTATCTTGAAAAAATTGTGCACACAAACATAGATTGCGAAAGATGATTTTCAGCGACAGCGTATGTTCGAAATAAAATTAAGGTTCTTCTATTAGAAGCTTTGATCTTTTTAAAAAATTACTTAAAATAATGAATATAATTAATATTATATTGGATACTAAATAGTGTTCTTAAAAAGGTGGATATTTGTTTCTTCACTAATGTGTTTATGTAGATGAATTTTTTATTTATTATTTTAATATATTATATATATATACTACATGTATATTGTGATAAAGATCAAAAAGTAATGAAATGTTTAACAAAACAATTGTTTTTGGATTTTATTTATTAAGGAGAAAATGCCGAAATCCTGGGATATTTGGGATTCCGAAATCACAGGATTTTTAAATCAATGGAGTTTGGTATCCCTAATACTTACATGACAACACAGGTGTCACAATTATCCATCAGTTTTATTATGCAGGAGCTCAAAGTCGCATTCCCTTTTCGCCGTTTTTATGCAACACCTGTCTTTGCAATGCAGTTTTGCTGCTGAAACATGCGTTGCTTTCCTTACACAAATTTTAAAATGATGTCTTGCAACATGTGTTGAGGAAATCGAATATCTCGGTTTAAAATTTAAAATTTTTTTATATCCTCATATTGGTTGTAAAACTAAATTCGACAATAAGAGTTTACTGTCTAGGCTCATTATCAATTTCTGTGAAAAAACGAATAGTTTTCAAATAGTTTAAATTTAATTTGTGTTAACTTTGCTCGGGTGTGGAAATTCTAAATCAGACGTTGCGGGTTAAGCCAAGCACATGTTCCAGTAATACATTTTTGTTCATGTGCAATAATAATTTTACGTTTACTACATTAATACAGGATTGGAACTGCGAGCGTCAATGTAGTCCAAGAGGTCTTCATGTTTACTGAGAAAATCTGTGGCACCAACTATAATATATAAAAACTTTCTAGAACTGGTTTGTATAGCCTTTCGAGTGGATGACTGATTATGCAACTTATATGGACTGAAGATTTAAATAATTATATACTTTTAAGTAATGAAAGGCATGTTGAGTTTCAAAATCAGGTTTCACTATGGTTGTTTCCAGACCACTCGCCTATAGTTCTTCCAATTTGAAACTTCAGCATAATCGTGGAGATGAATAAAAGCTTTAAAGAATTGAAATTAAAAGAAAATAATAATTCCACAGATAATATCTGCCTGTTCACTTCATGGTTTCTAAACCCGCCGGTCTTGCAAGGATCTTAGCTGTTAAATATCGTTCATCTGAAGTAAAAACACAATGATGCGAGCCACCAGGCCCGACCTTGACTATTGCAAAATAAGTTGCAAAAAAGAATAATTTTACTTTTTGGTGACGTTAATTAACTATCAAGATTATTAGAGTTATTAAGACGTAATTATCTTGTCATTAACCAATTCAGATGTTATGACTTAATAGTATATACTCGTATTGTTAGGTTTTTATCTTTTAAAAACATTTGAAATATGAGCTCGTAGATTGCAAATAAAAATAAAAATAAATTTTTGTTCAGTTCTAATTAAAATCCTTTATTCATCACAAAATTTTGTGTGCCATTGTTCCCAACTTGTTCTAACAACAACAATTGCTTTATTTGTTATTCCTTTGTTTATGCCCTTTGCGATAAATAATAACAGTTATTATACTTGTTCTATACATCTTTGTAACGGAGATTTTCAAACCACGATTGCTTTCTTAAAACGCATAGCGTTTTCAAGAAAGACTGAAGTTTGCTTCTGACTCTGCCTGCTTTGTCTTGCCTTTTATATAGCAACGTAAATAGTCTAATGAATGTTTTTGAAGTTCGAATCTTCGCCTTCTCCAAATCACCATAAATGTAAACATCGTTGTTTACATTTATTTATTCTTCCTTGTTTGTTGTTTTTGTATCTTGTTTACGTTCATCCTTGCAGTGTTGTTGTTGCTTGTTGTTTACTTGCATATCCCTCATTCGTAATAGCGATGTTGTTGCTATACTTTTCTATAAAGGTGCGCCCAAGTTGAATTGTAGCAGCTTCCCTCGACTTCTTACGATACTTTTAGCTGAAATACACTGGGTACTGTTCACTTTCAGATCCGCCACTGCTTGCTGACATCCATCCCATCAAAAACGTAGTTTTAGTTTCTCCAACGTCTTTGTCCTCCGCTAGCTCCATTACCAAATTCATTTAAGAGGAAGGCACCACTATTAAGTAGGATGAGGTCATCAGCGCTTTCCCAATGTCGATATAAGCACCCGTTTATCACTTTTAAACTGTCCCATTGCGCCCAATATGCTTTTGTAAGAGGACCTTTTGCGAATATCTCATTTCTGATAGGCGTTTGTCCTCTTCCTTAGCTGCTATAATCTTCGCCAATATTGGTGAATTTGTGTTTCAGACTAGTCTTCGTTAGCTTTAATTTGCGTTAGCAGAATGTCGATGATGGAACCCTTCTCGACTTTCATATAATGTTTATACTTCAAGTTACAAGGTCGGCGTGAGAGAGCATCAGAATACCCATGTTTTATGCCTCTTCGGTGTTCAATGCGGAAGTCGTAAATCTGGAGGCGCTCAATTCAACGTGCTGACTGCCCTTGAGAGTTCTTGAATTGCAGCAGCTATCTCAGTGCGGAATAATCAGTCCTTAGTAGAAAATGTTGGCCATACAGGTATTTATGGTAATGTTTTATGCATTCCAGCACTGCAAGTAGTTAACGTCGAGTCACACAATAGTTCCGTTCAGGCTTCGACAGTGTGCGACTATAGTAGCCTACGACCTTCTCTGTACCATTGACCACTTAGGATAGTAGACCACCAATACCATATCCGCTAGCCTCACTGTCCAAAATAAATTTTCTCCTGGAACTGGATACGCCAAAACTGGTGCAGCACATAATAGGTCCTTTAGCGTCTGGAACGCCTTTTTCTGTGACTCATCCCATTGTCTGTTTGTTTTCTTGGCGAGCTCATGCAAGCTTGCAACCACATTAGCAAAGTTAGGCATAAAGCGTATGTAGTATGTGCACAATCTCAAAAAATTTCATAATTTATGAAGATTCTTGAGACGAGGCCAGTCCATTACTGCTCGTATTTTAAATGCCCCAAATATTTCATTTGTTTTAGAATAATGCACATTTCGTTACGCTTCATTTTAGCCCGGCCATTGATATTCGCTGCATTGATATTGGCTGTTCTTCCTTAACTTTTATTGTTTGTGGCGAAAGCGCAAGCGTTCCTCTTTAGCAGCTTTTTGGCTTTATTTCTCTCTGAACCTGCTAGACCTGCTACCCATTTCTCCATGTTTACATTGACTTCCTTGGCCCTTGGCTAACATTTCGGCAGGTTCCGGCAATCGTTCGCTGTTTATCACAGCATCTACTGGAGCACATTGGCCCACCTCGGAGTTTTTACAGACGAATTTTTCCCAGCCTAATAGATTCAGCACTCTCCCCGGGACTATTCTCTGTTCGATTGATTTGACGAGGGTCTTTGCTGACAACAAATACGTCTAAATTTCCTCTAGTTCAACAACACACAAGCGGTTTTCCTCACAAACTCCCATATCAATGATTCACTATGAGATGGTAATTTTTGTCGTTCGACAGCAACTACTGTTCTGGCGTGCACCTGATATTTGTATCCCACGTCAAGAGGTATCTCCACATATCGCCAACTCATTATCTGTTGCCCATATTCAAATTGATGCCACGATCATAAAAGCGGCATAAAGGATAAACTCATTCACAATATCGGCAACATAAAGATACGACTTACACAAATGTTGGGTATGGTCACCTTCGCATCTGTTTTCCCGCAGACTCTCCGGAGCTGTGCGTTGTCTTATAATACTCAGTTCCTCACACTTCCCCTTCACTACATCTGGTCTGATGATAGACTGTGTCGCCAGTGTCTATAGTGAAGGTGTGATGTCTGCCATTTATGTACCTGCACGGCGTAAGGTTGTTGTTATTTTGTTGCATAGCTGATATGGAGATTATGGGGTCCTTACTTGTGGGAGCCAGCACTTGCCCCTCAGTGGTACCTCGTTTTAGTTTAACGGCAACTCATGAATATGGTTGGTAATTCGCCCGTTTATTATCCCTTGCTGGTGAGACGGATCTTGATCTTTTGCTGGGCGCCTTGCAGTTTCTTTGGAATTGACCGCTCTTTATACAATTAAAACATTTATCTTTGACCTTCTGTCGATTTTCCTCCACAACTTCCATTTTTCGCACTTTGCTTACTTGCTGTTTAGAAATCATGCGAGCGGTCTACAAAGGTTGTCTTCTAGGTGGAACATACTGCTAGTTTGATATCTGGATCACGTACACCGTTAACAAATGCCTCGGTTTTAAAGTTGTATATCAACGGGTGGTTTTCTCCGATTTCCATTGCAAAGGCCTGAAGTGACTCATTAGCGTTTTGCGCTCGGCACCTAAACTCCATGCGGTACGGTTCCCGTTTGTGCTCGTCGCCGAATTTACGCTGTATCGCCGTAGTTGTTTCTGCAACCGGCTGGCATGGTTTCTAGAATCTCGGCACCTTTTAACACCAACATCAGTTCCAAAACCCTCTTCTGATCGTCGCATCTGTTTCTATGGGCTACTGTCTCGAATTGGAATTTAAATACGGATAGGAGTCAGCTACCATCAAAGCAAGGTGATTTTATCCTGCCGGTACCTTCTGATACAATTCGGAGGTTGTTGATTTTCTCCTCCATCAGAACAAGTTTTCCGTCAACGGTCTTTTCCAATTCAATCACTTTCGTGTCGACGGTCTTTTCTAAATTTGACATCTTTTCCTCGACACAAGTAATTCTTTTGTTGACCGACTCCCGTACAGCTTCTCCGTGTTCGCCTCAAGTTTCCTTTAAATTCTTGCCAATAATTTTTGCTCTAGTTTTTGTTTGCTATTTCTACATCAGCAAGTAGCTCTTTCATTCTCTGATCAGTATCTTTTCGAGATACTCAGCCAGAACTTTTTGATTTTCGGCCCTAGAAGTTTCTTTTGTGTCGGCTAATAGCTTTTGGTTTGCTACTTGCATTTTTTCATCATAGCGGCTATTAACTAATTTATGTCCATACCGCTGGGGATTGCAGGGGCCTGCAACTCCCGTTCCTCATCGATGCTCACTCAACCATCTCTGGAGTTCATTCTTCGTTCCCGTTCTTGGCAGCTCTAATTTATCCAACTCTCGTTTAAATCTTTCCATTCTTAGTTCGGGGAACTTTTTATTTATTTATTCTTACTTTTAGATTCTGACACCAATTGTTACACCTTTGCCTTTTAAAAACGTTTGTAATATAAGCTTGTAGATTGTAAATAAAAATAAATTTGTGTATTTGCACAATTTTGTGTGCCACTGTTCACAACTTATTCTAACATCAACAATTGCTTTATTTGTTATTCCTTTGTTTATGCCCTTTTCGATAAACAATAACAATTAGAACACTTATTCTATAGGTCTTTGTAACGAAGATCTTCACACCACGATTGCCTTCTTCATACGCGCAACGTCTTCACACAAGACTGACTGAACTTTTACTCTGACTGCCTGCTTTATCTTGCCTTTTGTATAGCAACGTAAACAGTCTGATGAAGGTTCTGGAAGGCAAACGTTCGAGGCTTGGCCTTCTCGAAATCAATCGACAAATTGTTTAGGACCAAATATACGTTTAATATTCAAACAGCAAGAATTCATTTGTGACAACCTGGGAGATAGCGCAGCCTCAAGATTGATTAATCGTCCGCAAATTTTAATTCGATCCATTTTTACATACATTGTGAGGATACCATCTTTCAATCAAAAAGTAATATAGGCAATAAAAATTCTTTCGAGTTCGAAAATACAAAAAATTCGGAAAAACTAAGAACAGGGGCTGTTGTTGTGTTTATATAGTTAAAAAAACTTGTATAACTGAGTTCCAATCGACGGTTTAATAACTCAAAGTGAAAAATTCTAGATTTTGAACGAACGTCTCTTCCTAATGTTTATCTTAATGGCAGATACGTATAATGACAATACGAGTACAATCATAGTAGTGTTTCATAGAAAACTGCATCACATCTTTCAATTGCCCATTTCAAATTCAAAGCTTAAATGTCACCTCTTAATAACTACAGATGAAACAATAAAACGGCAGAACTGTGAGAGGCTGTGTAAAACCGAGGATAACATATTTTTCTTCAAAAGACAATTTAACTTGAAATTATAATACATGCATATGTAGCATGTAATAATGTTATTTTGATTGCAAATAAAGCAATATTTAACTTAAGACATACGATTTTAAGATTTTATTTAATTTATATTTATATATGTTGTACATTCGATGTAGACAAAATTTAAATTATTGTAATTCCAACGATCTGCTTGCAACGCTTAGAACTAAAGGGATTAGTGTAATGTTGCGCATCTTGTTAAATACGTCTGAACACAACCAAATTTCGGTGGTTCCTTATTTGTCCTTGGTGGGCTCTCTAATCCGCCATCTACATAGAATTTCCCACTCATGTTCATCCTGATGATTTCACAACGTGTAGTGGCGAACAATATCAAAATGTCCGCCGAACAACAAATGATTCAAACTTTTTTGCCTTAAAAGAGATTATTAATTTTTTTAAAATGTATATGTAAACTCTTTAATATTAAATATTATATTTACTTTGAATATGTCTAACCATTAAGAAAATAAAATAATAAATTGTCATGTGAATTAAAATTTAATTATGTAGTTTTATTATATGTAGAAAATTTACGTTTGTTCATACTATAAAAATCAATTACACTTCTAGCTTTTCGCTTTATTTGTCAGTTTATGTTACATCCCCAAATGGCACGACCAGGTGTTAATTTCTTTCGAAAACGTATAGTCCTCGTATCATTGAAATAACTCGTCTGCAGTTTATGTCTACGTCTTTCACCGGAATACATATCCTTATCGTGGTCATGTTGTTGGTCATGTGCGTATAGTTTTTTTTTTTTTTGGTGTCTAACTGATAATTAATTAGTTCATATGCATGTCACAATCTCTCGAAGTGAGGTGCTCGAAATAATATGAACATCCTTCCAGACTCGATGGCAATGTTTTTCACTAATATACTATAAGGATGTACTTAATGTGTTAATGTGTGTTAAATAAATTGTAATTTAAAAGTAAAAAAAAGAATAATAAATATACAACACTACAAAACAAGAAAGAGTGATTAAAGTGAACACATACGTTTTACTACAACGATCATAAAATTACAGCATATTTAACATCATCTTCATCACAACGAATACTTTCATAGCATCATTTTTATCTTGTCATTCATCTATTCGTCATTGAAACTTCATTTTGCATCAATCGGATAAGAACAAGGGGACTAAAACCCCAGTTAGCTAAACGTCCACGGAATGTACGTTCGTTTTTAGCATATGAAAAGCAATGTAAATTCTTACTGAAATTGAATTACGTCTCGGTAATCATTTTCATTGCTTTCCGTATCATAAAAACGAGAGTAGAATCGGTGTACATTTGGCTGAATTATAACTCTCAAGGGTAAATATATTTGTACTGCACTTGTGAAATATATTTTGCCCTTATTCACGAGAGAAATTAAAATTATTCTTTTGTTTTTATTATCAGTACTTCTTTACCGGCAATATTTGAATTATTTTACAATAATTTATATTTTTTCAATTAAATAAAACACGAGCATATTTTAAAATTTCCTATTTTGAACAATTTATTGCTGTATTTATTCATTGAAAATTTTTTTGACATATATTAGTTTATTGTCTTCCAAATACGAAGGTAGTTTATATTATAACTAAGTGTACTAAGACTATTATCACTATGAATTGTTGTCATCTGTTGCTTAAAAACTTTGGATACATGAAAAAATATTAGTTAAAAAGTTCACATTTTACAGAATCCTCTGAAATCAAATCACCATTTAAATTTTTTAAACAAACTTTCGTTTTCTCTTTTCTACCCAGCGTTTCATTTAAGAACCTCCATTTTTTAGATCATGTTGAATGCTAATTACATTATTTTTATTATTATATTATATCTCTAGTCTATTCTGCACATCCATATTATTAGGTCTTCTGTTTCTTAGCTTCAACAAGCGTTCCTTTAATGACATCAAATTTTGCGAATTCTCATTAAACCGTGCAGTTGCATTCTTAAATAACTTCGATTTTTTCTGATAGAGACATAGTTATTGTACGCTTTTGACAAACAGTTTATTAAATTGGAAGTATCAACTGATAGATTATTAACAGTAGATATATTCTGTAAATTGTTCCGAAAATTTTCTCTTAACCTATAATTTTACTTCAAAATCAAAATGTTCAAAACTCTGAACACAATCTTCAATCTTCCAGTTTACAACAAATTGTATTATGATCAGATAGATCACACTAGACCGAATCTATAGACAAAATATTTGAAAGGTTGCTAAACACATAGATTTGAAGATGGGCGTGTCACTAATGTATGATAGTTTTTAAAATCATAATGCAAAAGAAACTTTGAAAAATCACCTGATAACTTTCAAGAAAGTCAATGTTTGAATCGCCTATGGCACTGCAAAGCCTCCGACCGTTTAAAGTAATAAAATTCTCAATATTTAAAAATTCACTAATATCACATTCACCCTAAATTCACATCACCCTAAGTGGAACACCTTGAATTCTATAATTTTGCAGAGATATTACAATTGAATCACAAAGCTGTTCCACAAATTTCTATATTCTATCTAAGTCTATTGAAAATCTTCCTGTATGCAAAAAGAAGAACCACCATAGCCATCACCCCTACATCAATGAATACAATTATACCCAGCAATATCATATATTTGTACTATTTTCGAATTGAACCAAGTTTCCTGAATAGCAATAAATCAAGGTAGGTTAGGAAAGCTAGCAATTAGTGATTTAAATTTATTAAATTTGTTGACTGATGAAATGCTTCTAATATTGACAGAAACAATGTTGAAAAATGAATAATTTCTAAATAATGACAAAAATTATTAATATTAGAAAAATACTTACTATTGAACAAAAAAAATTAAAACTTGTGTAAAACACATTTATAGAAGGAGAAATAATAATGATGGTGAGTATTAACTTACTTACTTACTTAATTGGCCATAACAACCCGATTAACGGATTTCGGCCTGCCGCAACACATCCTTCCAGGGCGCTCTGCTTCTTGCGCGCCTACGCCAGTTGGTCACACCAATCGATGACAGGGCTTCCTCGACTTGGTCCTTCCAACGGATACAAGGTCGTCCTCTTCGCCGACTTCCGCAGATCCCCGCATCAAATACCCGTCTCGCCGGAGCATCCTCCTCCATTCGAACGACATGCGCGAGCCAGCGCAGCCGCTGGATATTAATACGCTGCACAACGTCCATGTCGTTGAGGAGCTCATACAGCTCACTGTTGTATCGGATGCGGAAATCTTCGCCAACTCGCACTGGACCGAAGATCTTACGTAGGACTTTTCTCTCGAAATTACTCTCGGTGCCTAATAAGGTCAATGCCTCTGCGCCATAAAGAAGCACGGGTAAGATGAGCGTCTTGTAGAGTATTAGTTTTGTGCACGAGAGAGGTCTCTGTTACTCAATTGCCTATTGAGACCATAATAGCACCTGTTGCAAGAGTGATCCTGCGCTTGATCTCCAGACTGACATCATTTTGGGTGGTAACGGCGGAGCCAAGATAAATGAATTCCTTGACTACATCAAAAGTATAGTTATCGACCGTAATCTGAGAATCAGTACGCCGAACTTCTCTACTTGTCGATAACATATACTTTGTTTTGCCCTCATTTACTGCCAGACCCATCTTCGCAGACTCCCTTTCAATAGCGCTGAATGCAGCAGTAACATCTCGCTTGGTACGCCCTATGATGTCAATGTCGTCAGCGTACGCAAGCAACTGGACACTTTTATGAAAGATAGTGCCATTGCGATGCACTCCCCGCCTTTCGTAAAACACTCCATGACGAAGTTGAAGAGGTCGCATGATAAGGTCGCCTTATCTGAAACCTTGCACGGTATCAAAAGGTTCGGAGAGGTACATCAGACATTGCGGCAAAAACACGATCCCTTATGGGTCTATCGAAGGCTGCTTATAGTCGACAAAAAGATGGTGTGTGTCAACTTGTTTTTCGGGGGTCTTTTCCTGGATTTAGCGTAGTGTGAAGATCTGGTTGATGGTGGACTTGCCAGGCCTGAAGCCGCACTGATAACGTCCAATCAGTGTTTGTCGAGTGGCTTCAGTCGATCACACAATACGTCTGTAAGAACCTTATATGCGATAGGGAGAAGGCTTACACCCCTGCAGTTGGCGCATAATGTACGGTCTCCCTTTTTCAGGGCAGTATAGAGGACACTGAGGTTCCAGTCGTTGTGCATACTTTCCTCTAGCCATATTTTGTAAATAAGCTGGTGCA
>QOCX01000740.1:0-26213 GCA_005959815.1 Sarcophaga bullata
AACAAAAATAAAACAACAACATCAGTATAACGAAAAAGGCATAAACCAGTAAACTAACAAGAAACAATAACACTGCAGCAACAAATGTAAACAACCTACACTAACAATAAACAAGTAAGCATGCATGAATGTAAACAACATGTTTACGTTCACAGAATTCTAGAGAAGGCGAAAATCCAAACCTTCGGCTATGACACCATTCATCAGACTGTTTACATCGCTATATAAAAGGCAAGGAATCGTGTGGAAATGCGCATAATGATGGCGCAGCTATGGCACGTGGGGGGGGAGGGGGGGGGAGCTTGATGCGGATATATATGCGCAGCTGACACTTCAAACAATACAACGAAACAACAATACAACATACAACAATACAACAATGCAACAATACAACGATACAATGATAAAACGATACAACGATACAACAATACAACAATACAATAATACAAAGATAACATACAACAACAATACAACAATACAACAAACAACAATACAACATACAACAATACAACAATACAACAATACAACAATACAACAATACAACAATACAACAATACGACAATACAATCATCTGCTCATCAGCTTTGCATCAGCTGCGCGCAAGATGCGCATCAGGTCTGCATCAGCTGCGCATTAAATCTGCATCTGTTGTGCATCAGATCTGTATCAGTTGTGCATCAGGTCTGTATCAGATGCACATTAGGTATGCAGCAGTTTTGCATCAGATGCGCATCAGGTCTGCATCAGCTGCACATCAGGTCTGCATCAGCGGCGCATCAGGTCTGCATCAGATGCGCATCAGGTTTGCATCAGCTGCGTATCTGATGCAAAGCAATATAATACAATACAACAGATTTGTGCAATCTGCCCAGACAATTGCGTTAAAGAAAATTAGTGCTCTGACTATCACGTTACACAGCTCGTGCACAATTCCTGATTTGCATGCCTATGAATCGACTGGAACCATCTACATACCATTATAACAAGTTTGCTCTTTCTTCAGATGCTTTTGCTATGACTTTTATAATATCCTAATAACCTATTAGACCTTTCCCAAAACTATTCACAATACTTTCAACTTTTTAAATTTAATATTTGCTATAAAATTTTAATCAACAAATGCTAATGCCTGAGTAACTGCACAAAATTGCTTTGTTTCCTCACTGGTATGTCATGGATGCTGAAAATGTTAAAAAGAACGAATGAAAAGTTTCTCAAAAATCTGTCGTTCAGAGTCGACTTTGAACTGTAGGTCCCGCCACTCATGTATAAAATTAGCACACCACCATAATTGGTGTAAGAAGCTAGGTCGAAATCTTGTTGCTACATCATGTCTAACATTATCGACATGGTGTTATACTGATACTCTGCTACAGGAGATCACGAAAATCACAATTCTATATATAACTTTGTCTTCCTATAAGGAACATACATAATACATACATACAGAATTGGCCATTACAACCCTTCAGTCAGGATTTCGGCCTAGCTTCTCACATCACTTATGTTGTGTGTGTTAATTTTATACATGAGTGGCGGGATCTACAGTTTACATTCGATTCCGAACGACAGATTTTTTTGAGAAACTTTTCAGGGCAATTTTATTTACTTTCAGAGTTTTTGCCAGAAATCTGCTGAGAGGAAGTCGTCTAAGAAATATTTTTTATATTTTGGTTTTGATGCTGCTCCGGGTATTCGAACCCTAGCCTTTCGTCTAATAACCCAACATACTACCTACTAGACTACGGCGACTAGAAAAGAAAAAAAAAACATCTTTTAGGAAATTTTTTGTATGAAATTCGAATAACGTAAAAGGTGGGCAACGAAAGAAATGATAAAGAGTGTCTGGTCGCAAAAAAGTGGGTTTGACAAACAAAATGTTGTTGTGAAGCTACAATAAGAAGAGATCTGAATCATGCATCAGGCTAAGGTTGGTAAACCATTATAGCATGTGGATACAGATATTCAGAATGAAGGTGTAAATTCTGTGACGATGAGATTGATTTTTCAGAACATATTCTTGAAATATACGAGACATTAATGCATCCTAGGAAAATGCACAACATCAAGTGCTAGGCAGGGAATCCTTTAGCATCCTAAAATTTAGCAGGGCAAAAGGCTTGAAGGAAACGTTATATTCATAGCCTATAAAATTTGACGGGAGTACAATAGTTTGTAGTAATGTAATGTTGATATACAATAACTGTGTCCCACTGCAAATTTATTAGCAACAAACGTTATGCCTCAATTTTTGCCTTAAAATGAATTCTCAGCATATAAACGATAAACTCGGATTATTGGACTTTAGTTTTGCTTAAAATAAACTAAAAATACAATTAATTTGTATTCACGAAATTTTTAATTTATTTACCTTATTTTGCCACAAACAACACCCAAGTATTGTGATACTTAAGCACAAGGTTTTCCCCTTCAAATAATGAGTTTCGAAAATGTCCTTGATTTAAACGGTACTTCATTAGATGCATTATTTCTGCAGAAAGAAAATTAGAATTTCATGTAAAAGAAGAAATGCCAGTTGGGGATGGGTGGTTATGCAGATCAAAGGAAAAGCATGGCATGGTTTGGTCGACTTAAACAGTAGCAGCAGCTGTAGGACAATTATTTTCGAAAATTTTTCGTGCTTAATTGTATTCAAAAGGTCCATCAAAAGTAGTTTTAGTAGAAAATTTATTATTTTCCCTATTATGCTTAGAAAACTGCACAAAAAACAAATTGGAATGCTTAATTAAACCACAATATTTATGTAGAATTATTGAAACAATGAACATTATGATGATGAATTTGAATAGGAAATAATGTGAAAACATGTGTTAACCTTAATTTAACCTTCTGTTTTATAGCCATTTGACTTACTTTTATGATAAAACATTCCTTGCATATAAAAAAATATAAAATGAGATATTAATTTCCTCTTAAAGAATATGATGGTCTGGAAATGTGTGTGTGGCATGTTGTGCTAAAATTTTTTTCTTATTATTTTTCTTAATTTCATGTGCCAAACCGTCTACCAAATATTATTGGTGGAACGGGTGGCACGATATTTTACACTTCATCAAACCTTTTACCTACCGTACGGTAAACTAAATATCTTAGAATAGGGCAGTCATAATAAATATTCTCTTTTTTTTTTTCTTTATAATTCCATTGGAAAGTCCTGCCCAAAGAATTTTTATTATTGCCGTGAAAATGTACCTCAGCACTGCGACCGCACGATCTAAAGGAGTGGCCAATTAAAATTTTAAATTCAAAAATTCAATAAAACCAGAATGATTTGAAATTTTCCCAAAATTATTTTTTTTTTGTTGTAAAGTCCGATTTTTATGGTTAGAAATGAAAATTATTTCATCCATATGGTTGCCCGATGTCCACACAGTGTATAGAGGTCGAATTTCTTTAATTATCACGAATGTTGGCCTTCAAATGGCCAAATTGTCTTGGTTTGTCGACATAACACTTTTCTTTAATAACGACCCACAGAAAATAGTCCATTGGTGTTAAATCGTAGCTTCTTGGCTGCCAATTTTCATCACCGTTTCGGCTAATTAAATGGACCTTAAACGGTTAACGCCATAAATCGATTGTGGCATGAGATGTATGGCAAGTTGTAGCATCCTGTTCAAGCCAAACTTCATTCACATCAGTACAATACAAAAAAAATCGCTCATCATGGTGCGATATGTGTATCCATTGACAATAATGGTTGCGCTGTCCTCATTTGCAAAGGAAAATGTGCCAGTGATACCAAACAGTCACTCGAAATGGTTGCATTGGCTTCTGTAAGACCATGTGTGGGTTTTGTGAGCCTTACATGCGGCAATTTTGCTTATTAGTATACCCACCAAGATAAAAATGAGCTTCATCCGCAAAGATCAATTCATCGCGCAGTTTCCCGTTGGCTAAAAAAATCCCAAGGATTCTGAAACGTAAACCGTTTCATTACGTTCAGTTGTGATAATAATATACTGAGTTTTGTGACGGGAATAACTGATGGCTCAAAAATTTAAACCGATGGACGGCCCACTCTATATTATACTCTTTAGGAAAATTCTATAATTTCCCAGCCTTTTGGCCTGATAAATTTCAAGATGCTGCTGAGTATGAACAATAACAAAGCCTTACTTAGCACCTGATATGCACCCATGTATTTCTCCTTAAGTTCCAAAAATGTGTTGTGATAATTCATTCTAAGCATCACAGAATCCACCTGTTGGATACGATTCGGTTCAACATTCTGAACAAAAAGAACTTTTCAAATATTTCTTCGGCAACTTCCTCTCAGCAGATTTCTGGCAAAAACTCTGAGAGTAAATAAAACTGCCTTGAAGTTTCTCAAAAATTTCTCGTTCGTATTTGACTTCAAACTGTAAGTTCCACAGTTCGTGGATGCAATTAACAGACATAACACAAGTAGAGTGAAAAGCTAGGTGGTAATACTGACTGAAGGGTTGTAATAAGCAATTATGTGTGTGTACTATTTAGAACATATAGCTCCACAAAACCTGCTAGAATAGGCAAACTTCTACCGAATAACCAGTACGCGCATAAAAAAATAGCGACGCAACGAACTTCTGTTAATCTTTCCATTAAGTGAAGGTATATATTATAAATCATGGTCTGAGCAATAGCTTTGCTTCATTGTCAAATTCACTGCGCCTAAATTGGATAGAAAACGTATCAAATTACCACTGAAACTATATATTCTTTCGAGTCATTTGGTAAGCATGGATATATGCTTTACAGATATTGTGATCTATATCTGGAGCGAAACAGACTTCTCTCTCATTTGATTCACCATTTGTTGATAGCCTAACACAGCTATTGCTCTCGATTGAGATCAGATCGTTTACCAGATGCATTAAAGCTTTTAAGCGGTATACGATCTGATTCAAAGGGTATCTTGCTTTAATGTAAACCTTAGGTGCTGTTTCTTAAGGTCTATAAATTAACAATTGATGAAGGCCACATGCTTTCATAATTAGCTCAAGTCCATATTGATTTCAATGAAGCTGTCAGTGTTTTCAATACAAAGATTTTAAATTCTCTGTAAAGAAAAGCTGAGCTTCGCCATTAAATTCAATTTTGTAAAGATGTTTATAATACTTAAGGTTTTTCTAATTTTCTTTTTACTTTTTTTTCTATAAATTTTCAGATTTCAGCCAATTGAATAGGAGACCTCAATCTAATAGCAGCAGCCAACACAATAATAAGTGCCACAAAAGAAGGCTTCACAATAGCAGCAATTCACATTAAATAATGACAACAATAGAGATAAGAGCTGTACATACAACAACAACAACAACAACAACAACAACAATAAATAAAAATAGAGAAACAATAAAAACAAGAACAACAAAAACAACAACAAGAGCCAAACGTAGCATTAAAAGAACAATAAAAGGTAAATCGAAAAAAATTTTGATTGGACCACAACTACAACTACAGCTACAACAACCGAAACAGCCAAATGGACAACAGCAACAACAAAAACTATTAAAAGCTTTTAATTTGAGATAAATTTGATTTTGCAACGACGAGAATTTTATTTATTTTTTTTTTTTTTTTGGTCAAACGACTTGATAACATTTCTGATTGTGCACATTTTACAAAAAAGGAAGGTCTATGGAAATCCAATTAAAAGCAACACAACAGCAACCACCATTACCGCCACCTTTAACACTACCACCATCACTACCACCCACTGTAACAGTCACCGCCACAGCCACAGCCACAGACATACACACAGCAGAGACGTTAGCCGAACCAAACATAGAAATAATAAACGACTGTTTGGTTAGACAAGGGTCTCCATATCCTTATAGGGATACAAGGCTTTATACATCAAAGAGAACAAACAAGACGACGACGAGAGAATCACTAAACTGCAGACGTTGTAGTGATAATGAGGAAATTAGTCATTTGCCTTTTAGTATTTGGGCTCTACGCAATACAGACAGTAGTGGGACATATGAACAGTGACCCAGCGCCAGGACGTTCACCAGGTCCACCTGTAGATATCACTACCACACACAATACAGACCACGCAGACAGCCACAGTAATGAAAAACACAATGGGCCTGAACATAATGTTGAACATGTTGCACTGGCAACAGCCACAACGTATTTAAGAAATTTACAACAACAACAGGAACAACAATTTAACCACAATAACAACGAACCGGAAACAAAGTCCAGTGATAGAGTAGAACCACTTAATGACTTTTATAACCACAATATAAAAGGCACATCCATTGCATTGGATCTAAACTTGCATCATCCTATTGTAAGTGGTAACAGTGATGAACCACCACCACTAGCAACAGAAGCAGCAGCAGCGGCAACAACAATTACAACAGCAACAAGTTCTCGTTTAGGAGAAGCAATTAATTTTCAATTAACAAATGAAAACAATTACAACAATAGTCCTTTAGATACCAACAGTAACAACAATAACAATCATAATAAAAATAATAATAATGACGCTGTTAACACTGATGGTGATGGTAATGGCTATGAAACAATCAATACTCATGCAAATATCAGCACTTATAATTATCCAACAAGTAAAGAACTGGCGGAGAATGTTTCCGAGGACTATGAGCAGATGACAGTTACACATAAAAATATCGATTTAACCAGAACGACACATGAAAGACTTCGTCAACGTACGAAAACAATACCCGCCATATCAACGCATAACACTCAAAACAATAATGGCCACGTTAATACTGAAACGTATTCAGCTATTAAAACGTCAACATCAACCTCAAGCTCAAGCTCTGATGTCTCTCACTCGGCTGCCTCGTCGTCTATGTCATTATGTGATGCAGATCTTTATGATTTTCTCAATGATGTAACTGTGATTGAAGTTGATGACGATGATAATGATAATAATAATGACAGTTTATCAAATGCAAAACACTTTTCTTCTACAACGACAACAACTACAACAACAACAACAACAACAGCAGGAACAGCATCCTCATCAACATCAACGACATCGTCGTCAGCAATGCCAGCACTAGTAAAAGGTTTTAAAATTCAATTGCAACTTTATCACGATGTCTTTGATACCTCAACTGCATTTGGTATCAATTGTGGCCTACTGTATAAAGGTATGTTGAATTGCTTTTGTAACACTTGTTCGTGACAAAAAAAATAGAAAAAATACCGAATGAAGTATAGTGACCAGATACAATTTAATTCGCATTTGGCTTAAAAATCTCCTTTTGATGGCTTCTTACATTATTTCGATTTTTTCAAACTTTAATTGAATCGGCCCACACTAAGATTCTCTTTTATAGAAACGACACCGCCCTCTACAGTAACTAAAATTTAGAAAAAAAAAACAAATTTTCGAACTCATTTTAAAGGTTAAACTAACAATGCAATTAGAAAACAAAAAAGATTTGAAATTTTGCAAAATTTATGTTTTGTTGTGAAGTACAATTATTGTTCCCGTTAGAAATGGAATATTATTTCATTCATATGGCTGCCGTTGCTAGCCTCAATCGATCGAACCAATTTTCGTGCACTTTTTGGAGTGTATCTCGGCAATCGCATCACGAATGTTTGCTTACAAATGTTCTATTGCTTCTGATCTGTTGGCTTCACAGTTTTCTTTAACGCCACCTCACAGACAATAGTCCAACGGTCAATTGAAATCACTATTGTAGCTAATTAAACTGCCATTAAACGTTTGACGTAATAAATCGATTGTAGCATGAGATGTGCGGCAAGTTACACCTTCCCTTTTAAAACAAACATCGTTCATATCAATACATAAAAAGCGGTTCCAAAAATCGTTTATCTTGGTGCGATAGTGTGTCTCTATTGACCGCAATGGTTTGCCTGTTCTCATTTTCAAAGAATATATTCCAATAATGCTTCCGCTTCACAAGCCGCATCAAACAGTCACTGCAATTGGCTTCTGTAAGACCACGTGGTGAGTTTTCTGAACTTCAAATATGGGAATTTTGCTTGTCTACATTTACGCTAGTTAACATACCTACCAAGACCAACATTTTCATTTGAAAAGATGATAATTTTTGACAAAATCGACATTATCCTGTAGATTTCCGTTCGCCCATTTAGCTAAGCGAAAACAAAGTTGATGGTGATGCGGCTTCAACAGTTTAAACAATTGAAATGTGTAAGGCGTCATACAGAGATATTTTCGCAAACTTGAACGTAAACCGGTACCTTGAAATGTTCTCAACCACAACTACTACATTTTCGGGTATACGCACTGTATGAGCACGCTTATGTCTTGGCGCGTCAACAATAAAATCAATTTCACAAACTTTAGCAATAAGCTTGCCTATACTGGGCACTATGGGCCCTTCTCTGCGACCAGATTTTGTACGACATTTTCGTGCAATTTCCGACTTTATTTTCGGTCTTCATTTTGGAAATAAATTTCTAATAAATTTCAAGCGTAAATTTTGTCACAGATTAGAAGGACGAAGTATTGACAAATTCGAAATAACCGCTGATTTAAATTTAAAGCGATAGATGATATAAGAAATACAACTCAAAAGGCATTATTACGATATAGCTGTTCACACCACCTATATTGTGTGTATTAGCTTTACACATGAGTGGCAGGACCTACACTTTAAACATTTTTGAGAAATATTTTTAAGCAATTTTGAAAGATTCAGTACTTTAGTACTTTTTTCAGTACTTTTTCCATTTCAAAAATATACCAGTACCCCTATTACACTTTCAATACTTTTTATTATTAAACATTTTATTGTTTGTGCACTTAAACTATTAAACTATTAACTATTAGCAACATGCTAAAGGTAAAATCGGTCTTTAGCCCCCGTGTAAAGTACGACCGTTTTCGGAATACGAAAAGCAATGAGAACGCTTGCCGAATCGCTTACGTAATGTAAGTATTTAATTTGCTCTGCATATGCTTAAATGAACATACATTCCCGTTACGCCGTCGATATTTGTCTATACGGGCCTTTACGATTCCAATCAACTGTTTTCTTTTGTAGATGAGAAGTATTTATAAGTCGTTAGTTATTCTATTCCATTCCGTACATGTATTAAGTATAAATAAATATTTTTTAAAAAATACTATTGATGCAAGAAAGTACCCTTTCAGTTAATATTTCAATACCATATAAAAATTTCTATTTTGCAATACTGCTATTAAATATAAATTAATATTTTATATTACTAGCCAACAAATATTAAATTTCCATAGGCATAAAAGAAAAAAGATAAAAATAAAAAATAAATTAAATTAAAGAAACTAGAAGAAAAGTACAGTATTACTCTCTAAACATAGTGTTATTATTTTTTCTTATCACTAAACAGTTTGGTATTCTCTCTCTGTCTCTCTCTCTCTCTTTTTCTTTATTGTTAACCTCAATAGCACACAGCAGTTATTTTGCAAGCACCGTAACAAATTAAAATTATTGTATTGGTTTTGAAATAATTTTGAAACTCACCTTTTAAGAACTGCTCATCCACTCACACTCTCCTCTTCACTCTTCATTATTCCAATGGAATTTACTTCCACTAAACCAGGGATTACCATTTCATAGCATAATTGTGCTGAGAGAATTCACACACATTGCTTGTGCTCTTTGTTTAGTCGCCGATCAGACTGCGGCGAGTGCACATGTTTGGTGGTTGTTATAACATTTTTTCCAGGTTTACACTCAAAAAATTTTTAAGTAGAAAATACTTTAAAAATGCTTTATTTAAATCCAATACTTTATATGTCCTTAAATGACATTTTAAGACATTTAAAGGACAAGGAAAGGGAACAGCTTTTCTGTAGACATAAAGAAATTTTTTTGTAAAAATTAAAAGGTTTTTCATTAGTAGGTGAGGAAATTTATGAACCAAAAGTAGCTCCCAACAAATTAATAAAACCACTCCCTAATTTTTGAGTCAAAGATGCATAACTTTATGCATGTTGATGAAATGTAAATCAAATTAGCGTGTATTACTAACATTTTCTTTGGCATTAAATAAATAAATTCTCTCAACTTATTTTTTCTTTTACTCACTAAAACCACAATCAAAAAATTTTTGGTAACACCTGGTTCACAGCATTTATTTTGCAAGCATGGTAACAAATTAAAATTATTGTATTGGTTTGAAATAATTTTGAAATTCAACTTTTAAGAACTGCTCACACTCTCTCTTTCTCATCATTATTCCAATGGAATTTACTTCCACTAAAAACACTTTCCAAAATCCATATATGCCCATACATCATGCATTTGAATGATTTTTCGCATAAAAAACACTTTTTCACATTCAAGGCCAGGCACTAACAACATAACATACATACAAAATTTGAGTGCTACTCGATTTCCTACAAACTGATTCTTTCGGGTGCTGTTGGAAATAACGAATATTTGAAAATAACGAACAGAGAGGAGAGTGTTGCTAGCTGTAGATTCCACAGTGTAGAATGTGTTGAATGTAGATTGTTTGACGACAAACATATATAACAGTGATCTGTTTATTCTTTTCATTTACAATAACAATGCGTTTACAAATTATATGGAATGCTAAACTTTGTTGTAATTTGGTCTACATTTCGTTAAGTTTTTATGCAAATCTCCACTCGCGTCTTATATTCTCTTCATTTTCAGGCAACCAACTAGTTGTGTTTGTTCTTGTTCTTGTTGTTTTAATGTTACGAGATTCTGAAAAAAGCCGACAGCCGGTTAGTAGTAATTTTTGTGGTGTTTAGGAAAGTGTAAGTGAAAGTGTTTGCGGTTTAAAATTAAAAGTAAAAATAATAAATTAAAGTTTACTCATAAGAAAAAATAAAGAGTTGCTTTAATAAAAATACATAATATATGTATTATGTTAAAACAAGCGTGTGTAAATGTTTATTAATAATAATAATAACGGAATACAAAAGTTTTAAGTAAATTTTTTCGTTTTCAATAAGAATCATTGGAAGATTTTCAAAATGGAGTACATCAGAAAGAGTGTGTTAAAAAAAAAATAGCAAATGTAAGTGCACTGTTGTTGTTAGGGCAAGGCCTAATATATCAAAAAATAAAAACAACAACAACAACAACAAAAAGGTTTTCATAAATAATAAAATTTGAAAACTCCCTAGCTGGAGTACAATAGCAGAGTTAACGTTTTATGTATTAAAAAAAAAGATATGTGTTGTGTTGTTAGTGCATGGCCTTGAATATGAAAAAGTGTTTTTTATGCGTAGATTCATGCAAATGCATATTGTATGGGCATTTATGTGTTTTGAAATGTGTGCTTAGTGGAAGTAAATTGCATTGGAAAATGTGGAGTAAGAAGAGAGGGTATGAGTGGCAGAGTAGTTCTTAAGAGGGGAGTTTCAAAATTAGTTGAAAACCAAAACAATAAATTTAATTTGTTACCATGCTTGCAAAACAAATGCTGTGTGCCATAGAGGTTTGCACGAAAAAAAAAGAAAGAGAGAGAAAATCAAGAAGTTAATTGATCAGGACAACACTAACACTACTGTTTAAAGAGTCATACTGCCGTAATAATATTGTGATTTCAAGGTTATTTACTTGCACACCAAGCCAGTTAAAGATTTTAAGAAGAAAATTTTGTATGAGTTTAATCAAAAGGCCTGGCTTAAAGGTTTTGAGTAATCAAATTTGTGTTCAAATGTTATTTTTTTTTAAATTTTTTGAAGCTTGTCTTTATATTTTTAATAATTTTTAAAATCAATTTGTTTTGTACTTTTCTTATTTTTTCTTTTATTTAATTATTATTTAATTGTTTTTTAGTGTAATAATATTTTTTTATTTGCTTTGATCATTTTTATGCGTGTGCAAATTTAAGATTGTATTTGACACAACAACAATAGGAAATTTGTTTTATGCCAGGTTATGTGGCCTCTATCTGATGAGAAATATAATACTTTTACTCTTCTTCTCCCACGAAATGTACTCTGTTAGAATATAGGTGGAGCAATTAAAATTAAAGAAGTTATGTCTCAGTATGGGAGGAGGTTGGTACATGTTGAAAACTTCAGTACTGTAATACGTTTCAATTTCAAAATACCACAGACCCCCGCACGCTTTCAGTTCAACGTTAAAGCTAAGGTGAAATTAGTCTTTAAGCCCTTCGCTTAGATCAAATGTCTTACCATACGTTCGTTCCATGATTTAGGATCCAAAGCAAGTATGAGACACCTTCATTATGTTTAAAACGAACTGACGTTTCGTTACGTTCCGGTGACGTTTGAATAAAGGGCTTTTAGTTCTGTTACTTTCTGAAACAGCGTATTTTTGTTTTGTATATGTCCTTAGTTTTTCTCTTCCATTTCCTTACGTGATTTAAATCATAAAATTTGTTTTTTTTACAAAACTACATTTAATACGTACTTCTTTCAGTTATACTACAATACATTATACTTCAGTGAACATCTTAAATTTTGCAATTCTGTTTTCATAGGAATTCTTTTCACCCAAAGTTTTTTCTGAATCTGCTGAGAGGCAGTCAACGAAGACATATTTTTTAACATTCGTGTTTGGTTGAGAGGCCTGGCATAGGTTTGAACCATGGCCTACCCTCTAATAAGTTAACACACGACCTGTGATTACAGTGACAAATTATTTTTTAACTGAACATGTCTAATGATGATTAGTTATGTCTTGAAATTAGCCAATGAATATAGGACGTTCGTTTAGAAAAGTACGAACATTTTGTTAATTTGCTAATCAGATTGCAAACCTCTCGATAGTAAAAATATTAGACCAAATATTAGCAGGTCTTTTCTCGTGTGTCTTTTTCTCTTGTTCATTTAAAGTAACCATAATCTGCCAAATGACTTTAGACTGAAGTTTGAACTTATGTTCATAATACAACACGTTCTCAAACCTACTACATACATTCATACATAATTGGCCATTACAACCCTTCAGTCAGGATTACAGCCTAGCTTCACACACCACTTATGTTGTGTGTGTTAATTTTATACATGAGTGACGGGACCTGCAGTTTAAAGTCGACTCCAAACGACAGATTTTTGAGAAACTTTACATGGCAATTATATTTACTTTCAGAGTTTTTGCCAGAAATCTGCTGAGAGGATGCCGCCGAAGAAATATTTTTTTCATATTTCGTTTTTGATGCCTGACCGGGGATTCGAACCCTGCCCTTTCATTTAATAAGCCAACACACTACCCGCTAGACTACGGCGACTTCAAACCTACCACTCTTCTTGTAAATTAGTCCCCAATACTTTGCCTCTTTCAATACCTATCTGAGAAGTTTATTTTCCATTAGCACACACAATGTTGGAGGTTAATCGAATTTATTTTCTAAAATTTCTTTAATATTTTTAAGGCTTCTTGCATTCCACTGTAAAGTCATGTAGGATGAATCAAATTTAAATATTTTCTTCTCATATCTATTTCATTATTTCACCTTTTTTCCAACAAGATAATGGCCATAAGCATATTGATAAACATACAACAAACAAAAAATTGTTCTATGACTAGGGCTAGGAAGGTTGTAAACGGCACCTACCATTGAGCCTTGACTGAACTCCATGGCCTCTGAAAATGTCGCAGTATATGTATGTTGTACATTTCTGCTGTGCTGTAAATTTTATGACTTGTTTTTACAGCCGCAACAGGCTCACATAAAGAATGGGCCGAACACATGTCTTATATAGCTTTAAGTAACATCGACCGCGGTTTCTTGAAAACATTTCTTTTTAAATGAATGTATTACAGAGAAGGGGAAAAATCAATATGACCAATAACTTATCAATTTAATTTTCATGCAAAATTTTACAGTAAATTTTAAGAAAACACTCCCACTTAGGACAAGTGAGAAAGAAACCTTATACTTTATACATAAATTTGCCTGAGAAATGCTGCGAAGTATAAATTATCAGAAAAATAAATCTAATAAATATTTAAATAATCTTTTATAAGAAGATTAGATTCGATATCAATTAATTACGTTAAGAATCAATTCAAATTCAATTTTAAATTAAGAAATCACAGGACATCAATAAAATAAAACACTTACGAGTATTAAATTTAATTCCTTTTAAAAACATTTCTCAACAGACATACACGGGTATTTCGTTCATTGAATCTTTATAACTTTTGTGTTTTGCTTTAATTAAACTGCAAATTAAAATACAAATTGATTTGATTTTGATTTTATAAGAATACTTCAAATGAAGAAAGAAATTCAAAAATGAAAAGAGTTTCTCTCTAACAGATGTTAAGTTTATGTATTCGCTTATAATATAATCACAGATAATAAATCGCAATCAGGTATTATTAAAGTAAGGCTATGAAATGGACCCAGTTTACTGTTATGTAGGACAATATAATGATGATAATTATCCCTACTTTTTGATATGAATTTTCAAGATCTTATAATAAAAATAAGATTACTTAAAGCGGTTATGCCTTTCCCCTTGCTTGGCCATTACTAAACTTACAGGAAATCTGGGTTGTAAGTGATATTCGGCTATTATGCTTTCCAAAGTTAGGCAACAACATAGCAAATGTATCAAATTTTGGATCACCTTCACAAATGGCTGAAATTCATTGTTATTTGTGACACCTTTTGCAGGTTTATTACGCGAATATAGTGTACCGCAAGTTTCAACTTTATCCACAGATATGTATATGGGTCGCCCCAGAATCTCTTTGTAATTTTGTCTATTGTGTCGTTGTTGTCTATCGGTCCAAGAGATATTTCATTACACACCTGCAACTAAATATTCATGTTCACTGGCACATACCTTTGCCCAGTCAATTTCTACTATTTAGTGGCGTCCATACGTGCATACATACATACATAATTGGTCATTATAACCCTTCGGTCAGGATTACGACCTAGCACCAGACTAGATCAAAATCCCAAGTTTTATTGCAACCTATGTCATCCCAACTTTCGGATCTAACCGAGGATATAGAATGTTCCAGATCGTGAACTAGGAACTGAACTCATTGCATAACAATATGGGTTATTCTCTCATCCGGTGTTATTTTCTTGATAGAGATCACTGTGGTTGGCACTAATCTAGAGCTGAACTTGGGAAACCGGCATATAACTTGTTCTTGGTCCAACCTATACGCTTGCTGAACCATTCTCGTATATACATAGGCTTTTCTATACGATTTCATTTTTTCTAAATGAATTCAATGAGACTCTCAATACTGGATGTATTAATTCTATATATGAGTGACGTGACTTACAGTTTAAAATCCGCTTCTGAACGACAGATCCTTGGGAAACTTTTCATTACATACGTCTAGGCAACTGTGTTAAGATTTCGTGTGAATGTTATCCTAACCTATCCTATCCCATCATCATGCAATTGTTTTTCAAGTTTTTCAATCTATTGCATTGGTGATAGAGATTTTAAATTAACAGTAAATGACAGAATCCGTTATTTTCTTGATAGAATCACTGTGGTTGGCACTAATCTAGGCTGAACTTGGGGAACCGGCATATAACTTGTTTCTGTTCCAACCTATACGCTTGCTGAACCATTCTCGTATATACATAACTTTTCTATACGATTCATTTTTTCTAAATGAATTCAATGAGACTCTCAATACTGGATGTATTAATTCTATATATGAGTGACGTGACTTACAGTTTAAAATCCGCTCTGAACGACAGATCCTTGGGAAACTTTTCATTACATACGTCTAGGCAACTGTGTTAAGATTTCGTGATGTTTATCTAACCTATCCTATCCCATCATCATGCAATTGTTTTTCAAGTTTTTCAAATCTATTGCATTGGTGATAGAGATTTTAAATTAACAGAAGATCAGAGTTTAGAAGGAAATATCACTTCAAGAGAAAATTGATTGTTGCGAGAAAATATTGCAATGTTTATATGCAAGTACTGGATAGATAGATAAATCGCATCGGATTTATATATTCGTCTCAGAATATGTATTCCATTGCGTGTAAGGGAATTTTACATTGTCAATATACTATGTACGATCTGAAGGGTACACTGTATAACGAGAACCTACGTGCCATTTGCAGAAAACTTTAGAATTGAAAATGATTAAGGATTTACAATACTTTCGAATTTAGTCTTTCATTAACAAGATTTTCATAGACATGGGCACGCTTGCTTTCCACTATATTCAGGTATAATAACGAGTGGATTATTATTTCGAATCTGGCAATACTTATATCAATCTATTCTGTCACAAAATTCAGCATATTATCTCCACTGAACATAATAAATCGATTTACGCTTGAACAAAATTGGGATTTATTCGGCCAACGAGAAACTGCACTTTGATGTTGATTTTGCCAAAATAATCATCTTTTCGGATGACGTTAATAAGCAAAATTGCCATATTTATGGCTTTGGAAACCCACATGTGGTCTTACAGAAGCCGATGCACCCATTACGATTGACTGCCACAATCGATTTATTGCGTCAAACGTTTGATTAGCCGAAATGGCTAATGTCAATTGGTAGCCAAGAAGCGGCGATTTGACACCGTTAGGCTATTTCTGTGTTATGCCGACAAACAAGAGACAATTGAGCATTTGAAGGTCAACATTCGTGATGCCATTGCAAAGATATAAGCCCATACACTCGTAAAAGTGCACCAAAAATGATCCGATCGAATGAGGTACCATGAGGCCAACTGCGGTACCCAAATGAATGAAATAATATTCCATTTCTAAACGGAATAATTGTACTTCACAACAAAAAAAAATAATTTTTTCAAAATTTCAAACCATTTTTCTTTTCTAATTGCATTTTTAGATTTAAACTTTTAAATGACCCACCCTATATTTTAATAATAAGATGGCATTAATAAGAAATGTAACGTGTTCTTCCACTTATGTTTTCAAAATTTTTTTTTTTCTTAATCTAACCTGTAAGCCCTTTAAGACTGATTTAAATCAAATTGTCTGTTTATTTTCGTTTTTCTAGGCTTTTAACATGTTTTGATTACCAAATAAATGCAAAAGAAAAAGACAATAACAACAACAACAACAACAACAACAACAATACAAAATAGAATAAAATCGAATAGGATAATAAACTTCGTTTAAAATACCACTCGAAATGAAAACAATAAAAACAAAAACAAAAACTAGAAAATCGTAAATAGGATTATGGAAATTGCCTGTAAAGAAAGGAAAGGAAAAAAAAACAAAAAACAACAACAACAGCAATAGAGATATTAACATATTTACCATATTTTCTTGAATGGCATTTTAACAACCCAAACTCCCCGATAACAATCTCACCCCTCTGTCACAAACGAAATTCTACACTCATTCATACATATAATGAAACACTTTTTACGTATAATGAATTTCAATTGGTGTTTTCTGTTCATCTACACAACAACAACAGCAACAACAACAACAACAACACCCTACTTCCTGTAGGACATGGTCTTTTAAAAACGAAAAATGTTCAAACATATACGAGTGTCTGTCTGTCTGTTGCTGCTGATGAAGGGAGTGTGTTACTAATAGACAGACAAATAAATAAAGTTCGATTGCCTGCCTATAGACTTAATGGTCTTGTTTTTACTACTCCGACTGCTGTTACTGATGTCATTGTTGTTATTGTTATTGTTGTTGTTGTTGTTGTTATTGTTGTTGTTGTTGTTATTGTTGTTGTTGTTGTATTGTTATTTGTTAGGTCAACTTTTATATGCAAATTTTATTTCATTCCATATAAATTTACAAAAACAAAAACAATACTTCCATAATATTTACAACTATAATACTGTCATCTCACAACGTAAACATTAAATGACATTTCAGATGAGGGAGTCTTAAACAGTTTCCATTTTCAAAATATTTTCTGGGAATAATTTAAATTTTCAAACTCAGTGAGTTCAAAACACTTGTACAGTTACAAAGTTAAAATTTGTTTTTGTATTTTGTTTTTGTTTTCTTTATTACATACATACATACATAATTGGCCACTACAACCCTTCAGTGAGGATTACGGCCTAGCTTCTCACACCACTTATGTTGTGTGTGCTAATTTTAAAGTTGACTCCGAACGACAGATTTTTTTGAGAAGCTTTCATGGCAATTTTATTTACTCTCAGAGTTTTTGCCAGAAATCTGCTGAGAGGATGTCGCCGAAGAAATATTTTTTTCATATTTCGTTTTTGATGTCTGACGGGGATTCGAACCCTGACCTTTCGTCTAATACGCCAACACACTACTTACTAGACTACGGCGACTTTCTTTATTGAAAATCGATATTAATAGAGCTCAGATATTCTTTTACCAATCTTTGCGTCATCAACAGTAAAGTTGCCTTAAGTAATTTTATGCGGCGCTGCTTGGCAATGCAAAAAAAATATCACTCCGTCAGGCAGCATAAGTTCCAATCATCACATCTTGATTATTTAGTTTATTAATTGGTCGAACAGCCAACACCAAAATTTAAAAGTGATCTCTTAACTGTAGCTCGGAATGTACTTTCCAATCTCACTAAAAACTGTCGTATTTACGTTTCGTAAAAGAGTTTAACTTCCATACCATTTAGCTTTTGGTTTCTTGCTATCTAGTTTACAGTGTTTATTTCGTGACAGATTACTTGCCTAATTGATCATTACAGCCTTTTAGTCAGGACTACGATCTAGTTTCTCACAACACGTATGTTGTGTGAGTTAATTTTGTCCATAAGTGTTGGAACTTACAGTTTAAAGATTTTTTTGAGAAACTTTTCATCACAAATTTATTTGCTCTTAGAATTTTTAGGTTTTATTAGGGACACCTTAGACTACAATTCGTATATAGTATAGCAAGTTCCATTTCTCCATAACATCGGTCATCCTACCCAGACTCTGTACTATGTTAACAAAGTGAACTTTTGAAGCGCGATATCTCAAGTTCCAAAATTATTTGGGATATACTGTTATAATTGCGTATAATTAGGGACACCTTCGACTACAATTCGTATATAGTGGGATATCTGCATCAGGTCCCATTTTTTCACAATATCCATCATCCTACCCAGACATTGTTTGCTCAAACAAAGAAGGAGTTTTTTGTCGAAGTTTTTAAATTTTCAAAAGAAAATCCGTATTGCCTGAGCAGCTGTTCCACTCAGGAACGTGAAGTGCATAGTTCTTAAGGAATGGAATCGATATTTGGCTGATTTCTTCCTTGACTATATTTTGTATTTTCTGTTAACCACTGAACATTGCTCTGGTAACTCTAACATTAGCTCTGTTAAAAATTTTGGTTTTTGTCTTTGCTAGTTAAATTTAAATTTATCTTCACAGATATTACCTTCTTGTAAAAGCCTATTGTCCTGATAAACATCGGGATGCATCTAGATGTAAACAATGACAATTTCCCTGCCCTGTTTATTTTTGGGATGCATTGACCCGGCAAAGGTTAACCTTATTTTCCCTACCAACCAATTGATTTAAGTCCCCTACTATTTTCGATTTAATAATATACGAGTTAAGTTCTCAAATGGCGGCCTGACGGTCAGATAGTATTGCTATATCCTGTCTTTTCTACCTCCTATCCAATGGAATTGAAACACATTTTTCGATCTCATCAATCAAAGCTTCTGCTTCTGTTCTAAAATCCGTTCTTTACCCAACTGTGTGTCACAAAAAATTGCCTTCCATTAAAGATAATATTCAGCTTCCAGGTTATTCCATTTATTTCTATTACATTTCACGAAATCACAGAGACTACTGATGCGGTCGAGAGTACAGTTACGGTGAGAGCTTTCCGCCAGTCGCTTAATTAGATCACGATTTCATTCCCTGATGAATTTAATTTTTGATTTTTGATTTTTGATAAATGATTTGCCAATCAATAATCGAAAACAAGAGACTTATGAAAATCAAGATTATTAAACCAAAAAAATTGCTTAACATTTGGGATCCACTATTTTCTCTTGTGTGTAATGCAGGCCCGTTGTGTTGTTGCCCTGTTATGGTACCAATAAGTATTGATAGCCAGTATTAGCATGCAAATAGCACAGTGTATGTATGAATAATTTAGAATGGACATCTCTTTGCACTTGTGATGATTTGCTATAAAAATCCATTACATGTTCCATTACCAACAACAATACAAACTTCTACTTCCATTTTCTTTCCATAAGCAGAAATGGATGTCAATTGTCAATCAACAGTTGCCAATTTTCCATACAAGAGCCTTTAAGGTTATATCACACTGTAAGTGTGAAAACGAAATGAAACAAAGGAAAAACGAATAAAAAAAAGAGGCACGTTGCAATAAAGGCATTTACAATGCCTGCAACAGAAGGTTAATTAGGCTTGTTATACTCATTCGACATTTTATTATTGTAATGGCATGACATGGCTGTTGATGCTGCTGTTGACAATTGTAATTTTCACTGACAACTTGAGAATATGCAACAAATGTTCCAATTCGTTTTAAATTACAATATAAAAATATTTAATGATAGTTTATGGGAAAAGTTTAAATTTTCATGGTAAATGTTATTAACACTTTCGTTTTTAGCTTCTATAATATGTATTGATCTACGTACACCTATCATTGTAGATTGTATTGCGGGTATGTGTTTGATGATGATGTGATTTGTGCAAAACTTTGTAAATTTATTCAATTTAATTTGATAAGTCTTATAAGCCTAATGAAAAAAGTTTACTTGCTATTGCAAGAAATCCTTGAGCAATTACCCAAATGGTGAGAAAAAAGAAAGAAAGAAGAAAGAAAGAAAGAAAGAAGCCATAAAGCGAAACGAAAACTATTGAAGTTTTCTAAAATAAATTCCAATTCGTAGACAATTTTCAGCTCATTGCTATTCATGTAATTTGAAGGACTGATTTAAGTAAACCAAATAAAATTAAATTCTATGCTGTGGGAACACGTCCTTATTTTAGAGGCCATGGATTTTAAACTAAACTTTGGTTGTTCAAGTTATTGTTGAATTTCCGTTGCAGCATTTTAGACGTTGCAAATCGTCATGTAGCAATTGTAATCGTTTGACCATTTACAACGTCGTAGGAAAACTCATTGAATGCAATTGACTGGTGTATGGTTTCAACAAGACGATGTTATGATTCGATTACACGATCTTAGACTTTAGCACCGCAGACTACACCCATAATGCCGTAAGCATTTGAAGATCAACATTCGTCAAGTAGTCACACAGATAAAGCCCTAAATGTGCCACCTAACTTTTGTAACTCCTATCCAAGATGAACTAAGCACACCTTTAGATCACATAGTCTTCCGTCTCTGGGAGATACTTGTGAGTTTCGCCTTGGGAACAGAATTTTCTACTCCTGATCTTAACTGCGTTCTTAATCCATGTGTATACCACTAAATAGGTCCTGTTTTAACACAGAATACGGTTTCCAGATTATTTCATTAGTTTTCGTTACGAAGTCTCTCAGAGTCTATTCGTACTGCTCAAAATACAGTTATGAAGAGAGTTGTCAGTGAATCTGCAATCAATTCCTTAGGTCACAAAATGCGCTAGTCTTTGTATCTTATTCGACTCTGTTTGAACTTTTCTCAAGCTTGTCGTTATTAATTCCTATGTTGCATCCGCAGGATTTCGGTGTATCTGGCCTTTCCTGACATCCTCCCTATATAAGCTCTTCATGACAATTTACCATCCAGTGTTATTCTTAGATATTTGAACTTAATTTTCGGTGATATTATTCCACGTAGCAGTTAAACACTGCTTTCTCTGGTAAGTAGAATAGTTGTGGTCTTGCCCAGGTTTATCCCTAGATTAGGGCATCATGCGCCACCGATTGAAAATCTTAAGATCTCTTTGGATGATGTCGCAAAGAATCTCTTCATATTTTCCTTTAGCCATCCAGACTATGCCATCAGCATATTCTTTTCAGTCGATGCACACCTCAATTGATTTTATTGGGAGTTCATTCATAACCAGTCTTCACATAAGTAGCGAAAGGACACGGTACAGTGTGACCGTGATCGCGTGAGTCCTTATTATTTACTTATTATTTCTCAAGAGTTTTCATGCTGCACTTCTATCGAAACTTATTGCATTTGGTGTTGGTAGATACTTCTCTCGATTTACATCGGGCTTTCTCAAGGATCTCACTATACCAGTTTTATAGATGGGGTCCCATCAAACGTTCAGCTTCAGATTAAACTTCTGAGCCTGTCTACTCTTTTGCAGATGACATTGACATTTCATTGTAGGCCGAGAAGATTGAGGCGAACAGGCGTAATATGAATGACTCACTCACATTCATCAATNNNAGGTCGGATGAATAGGGTCGATTTCAATACACGAAAGGCCGAGTATTGTTTATTGATATATAAATGCAGCAATAATATTGCATAACCTGTAGCTTTGAGTTGTGTAATGAGCATGAATTGGGCATGAGCATTCAGTGTGATGTTCGCTGGAACCAGCACATTTTTCAAATGTGGGAAGATATATTTAAGTGCCTCGGTTTCTTTCATTTGATCTTCTTACTATTTACATCATTAATATACGACCGAGAATGGAATACAACTTTCATATATGGACTGATCGGTGCCTCGATATCTATTTTGAGTCTTCTTGACCACAACGGCTAAGGTGCTCATTAGTAATGGTGAGAACTTGTTCCCGAAAGTCTTTCTCGCTGGACACATCCGATTGGCCAGTGGACGCATACTGCATTACAAATAACATTCATTCTTTACCCGACTACCGTCTGTCCTTTTGTGGAACTCCCTTCCTGCAGAGGTCTTTCCTGTCAGTTATAATACCATATGTAGTCGCCGTAGTCTAGTAGGTAGTATGTTGGCTTATTAGACGAAAGGCCAGGGTTCGAGTCCCCGTCAGACATCCAAAACGAAATATGAAAAAAAATATTTCTTCGGCGACTTCCTCTCAGCAGATATCTGGCAAAAACTCTGAGAGTAAATAAAATTGCCATGAAAAGTTTCTCAAAAAAATCTGTCGTTCGGAGTCGACTTTAAACTGTAGGTCCCGCCACTCATGTATAAAATTAGCACACACAACATAAGTGGTGTGAGAAGCTAGGCCGTAATCCTGACTGAAGGGTTGTAATGGCCAATTATGTATGTATAATACCATATAGAGAGATTAAAATCTAGGGACCACAAACACTACTCCCTCTTTCCTCCTACACGTAACATATTTTCCTAGTTCCAACGCAATGCACTGCATGAGTAAGGGCCATCCCCTAAGTGTTGTTTGTATTAAGAAAATAGTCTGAAGGATTTTGGGTAAATAGTGCCTTTTTTTCTATCTTTTGGAATGATGTTGGCCTAGCCTAGCGGCGTTGGTGTATTATAGCCAAGAGCTTCGCTACTATAAAAAGGGTAATAGTTCCTCTATGCCCCACTTCAACCTAGAAGATCCATTTCTAATGCTACCCACTGTTTTCAAGGCGTGCAAAGAAATGCAAACTTTTATTTTTTCACAAAGAAAAAACAAAACCTTCACTAAATTGCAATTTACACTTTAATATTCCATCACAGTTATATTATAAAGCGAAAGCGGAAATTCGAAAAAAAAAACTTAAAAAAAGTTTCACTTTATTTCGGTGAAGATTTAAATCTCATTGCATTGCATACTAATGAGATTTTTTTGGCGGTTTCTGTAGTGAAACGTTTTACCAAAACGACAGCCAATATGCTGTAGTAATATGTTCTAAAGTGTCAGAGCAATGATGAATGAGCAATAAAAGAAATTTGTATGTTTTTCTCTTTCTTTCTTTCGTTCGTTTTTTTTCGTTTTTTGTTGCAAAACGCAGCCTCATTAACATTTTGTGGTTTTAATACCCATGAAGCTTTATTTAAAGTTAAAGTTTTAAAGAAATTTAAGGCTTAAAAAACTATTTTTGCAACGAATATGTGACAATGTTGTCAATTTCATTCAAAATGTTTAACTTTTAAACAAATGAATAGAACTTATACAGGAAGGGGTGGTACCTACAGTTTAAAGACGACTCCGTAGGATAGATTTTTGAGAAACTTTTCAATGCAAATTTATTTTATTCCAGAGTTTCTGCCAGATGACTGCAGAGAAGTCGTTGAAAGAAATATTTTTTTTTGTTTTGTTAGAGAGTCAGAACCAGGGCTAAGTAGGGGTTTAGCCAAAATTTTGTTCCTTTAACGCTAAATGTTAGTGCTGCTAAAATTTATTGATTGCGTCTTGGATTTTTCAAATTCGAATTTATCTTCACACACATAACTATTCATATGGAAGAAGGTATAGTCTCTGAAAATAATTTCATCCTTTTATACTCTAAAGGAGTGAGTTATCAAAATGGCACATGATACTCTGAAATTTACTCACACGGCACCTGAATCTTGTAAAATTCTTTACGTAAAAATTTGAAGCGAAAATGTTGCAGACCCAACTAATGGAATCACCATCCTATTAATGAATTCGACCAAAATAGTTCCGGCATTGCCATTTTACAGATAACCATGCTCTTGGCTAGCCGATATATTTGAATTCAGTTTATAACTAGAATTGCATTCATCGTCTTCCTGCTGTTGATTGTGATGTTGTTACAACAATTTATAAAACATTTTTAAATAAATTTTTCCTAAATTAACACTCTTTTTAAAAGGCATTTATTCTGCAAAAAGTCTTCTTTCTATTTTCTTATAAATAAAATGCCAACGGAAGAAGCGCCGTAAATATTTTCAGTACATTTAACCAATGACAGTGGCTTAATTGGCACTAGAAGGACAGGATTGGAAACTTTAATTTTTTTTTCGCCTTCCTTTTGTTTCTGTAATCCGATAAAAGTCTTTTTTTTTCAAAATATTTCTTCCTTTATGCCATAAGAAATTTAATGACAGCGTAAATAAGTGTTATTGGCTCTCATTTTGATTGTCCAATGCCATGGTGGATAAAAGCCAAAAATTCAATTTTATTTCCTTTGTATGGCATTCTTTACGATATTTGCGCACAAATGCATCACAATACTCTCTTCTATTGAACATTGTATTTTTAGCCCATGACTGCAGATTTTTACTGCGTTTTAAAATTGTCCTTTTTCTAGTTAAAAAAACGCGATAATGTTGTGAAGAGAAGGAATTCATTTTTTATTCTCCAATTTCAATTTGAAATCGATTCTATAAGATTTTTTTCGGTGAAGGTAGATTAGTTTTTTTTCTTTTCGAAAATAAAGTCGGATTGAAAAGGATGCTAAGCAATGATCTGATTAGTACAAAATAGCTAAGCCTAGTATCTGTACTGCTAACTTCCTAATCACATGAAGCAACTCGTGGTATTTATTACCTGCATATGCTATTTTCCACACTTTGGGACGTATTTAGACTCCGTTGTCTAGTAGTAGTAGGTGTAAACCCCAGGTTGGACACCTCGCACAAAATGAAAAATGGCAAAATATTTCGCCGTCGACTTTCTCTCAAGAGAATTATGGCAAAAATTCTGTGAGTAAATAAAAATAGCCATGAAAAGTTTCTCAAAAATCTGTCGTTCGATGTTGACTTTAAAAACTCTGGATCTGTATAAAATAACACACACAAAATAAGTGGTGTGAGAAGTTTCTCCTCGACCTTCTATGTCTCTCAACTATATAGGAGAACGAGTTTTGCGCTTGATTTAAACATTTTCCCCATATATGAACTTTACAGCTCATTGACTCGATCCACATCCGTAGTACCCAAATTGCAATGGGATTATCATGAAGATAGGAACCTGTAGAGAGGCCACAGATGCAACAATTTCGAAAAAAGTGGCATCATAAGATGATGTATTTATTTTATACAACGTGAAAAATTTCTTCCATCTTTTCACCGATATTTGCAGAACAAGGTGCCTCTGTCTAGAGGCTTTGTAAACGAAAGCTCAAGAATTCAAATTTCTTCTTCAAAAAGAAATGTGCAAGAAAATTATCTTCCATTTACGCTCAACAGTCTTTTGGCAAAGTCTAAGGGAGTAAATAATTGCCAAAAAAAAAATCTACTGATGTCTGCCGTTCAGAGTAAAAGTTATTCTGAAGATTCCACTGCTTTTCTGATTAAATTAATAAGAACTCGGAACTTAATGAATATAAATGTATGCATTTACATACAAACATAATTGATCATTTCAAGCCTTGAGTGAGGAATACGACCTAGTTTCCCACAATACTAATACGGGACTGACCTACAGCTTAAATACAACTCTGAACGACAGATTTTTGAGAAACTTTACATGGCAATTTTATTTATTTTCAGATTTTTTGCCAG
>QOCX01000740.1:30407-48120 GCA_005959815.1 Sarcophaga bullata
TGCCACTGTTCACAACTGATTCTAACAATAACAATTGCTTTTGTTAACCCTTTGTTTATGCCCTTTGCGATAAACAATTACAATTACGACACAATTGTTCGGTAGATCTTTGTAACGGAGATCGTCAAACCACGATTGCTTTATCAACACGCAACGCGTCTTCACACAAGACTGGCTGAATTGCATCTCTCCGATTTTTTTGCTTTGCCTTGCCTTTTTTATATAGCGGTGTAATCAGTCTGATGAATGTCCTTGTAGGCGGTTTGGTCTTCGCATTCACGAGAAGGTTCTGGTCTTCGCCTTCACAAGAATTCTATGAATGTAAACATCGTTGTTTACATTTAATTATGCTTTCTTGTTTGTTGTTTGTGTATCTCGTTTACGTTCATCCCTGCAGTGTTATTGTTGTTTACTTGTTTACTTGTTTATTCCTATTTCGTAGTAGTGATGTTGTTGCTATATTTTTGTTTATTTATTAATCAAGTAAACAAGTCCGTTATTTTGTTTTTGTATTTTTTGTTTAACATTTTAATGCTAAACGATGTTACACCATTTCCATTTTCCTAACAATATACCCGGTTGTCAAGCAATCTCGAAACCTGCAACGCAAATGGTAAAACCAGATTCAACAATACCAAAATTTATAGCAAATTTTGTGTGAAAATAGCTTTCGATTTTTTAAATCTAGTCTTGCACTTTTCTTACGATATTTTTTTGATTTTGTTTGAACGTCTAAATTTTTTATGTCGAAACTAACTTGATACATAACAACGATCAAAGTCAAATCAATCAATCAACTTCTGAAAGTGCCATTGGAATGTGGAGTAAATTTCTAATTTTCTTTTGAAATAAGGAAAACAAACCTCGTAACACAATATTTCTGGCATAGAAACAATAGCAGACAACTCTTTAATACTTCTTTGGAGAGTTTAAAAATATTTTAAAAAAATTTTTTTTGTGTATTTTCAACTGAAAAGAGTTTTAATTTTAATTTCTCCAAAATATTTCAGAGTGTTTTTTCGTATGAATATCAAAACGAACAATATGCATAGCAGCAATGCTGACAACAACAACAACAACAACAACAAAAACAAAAACAACAACAACAACAAAAACAGTGGTAACAACAACAATAACAACAACCATGAATGGACAAATGCCAGTGGCAATGAAGCAATTGTCGATGAAGCACAAATAGTGGTATTTAGGAAAACTTTTCAATTTCATATACGCAAAGGTAAGTGCAAAATGCTGTAATTTTCTCTTTTTTATTTTTCTCACTTTTTATTATTCATTCGCTTCATTAGCCCAGGGGTGGGCTGGAATAATTTATTTACAAAGGAATGGTTGTTAACTACAATAGTCAGTATATTTGAGTTAGTATTTAAGGCTATAATTTTAAATTACCATTAGCATAAGCACATTAGAATTTTAATAGATTTTGTTTTACAGCCTATTAAAAAGAGCAGTAAACAAAATTTTAAGATACTCCCCTATTCCCCAAAGAAGTTGTAAAAGATTCAAAGTTAAGTAATATGATTATGGAAATAATACTAGTGGGGGTACATAGTTTAACAATAAAACTTTTCCCTTGCCAGATAAAACAAAAAACACAATCAACTAAAATTCCGAAATAGTTAGGTTAGGTTGAATTGCCAGCCACCTCTATAAGCATAGCTTATATGTGTCCCATAAGGTCAAAACACCGATATTTCCTTTTCTATCATATAATTACAAGTTCCAGTTGAAACTCTCTCCGTCAGCCCTAGTCTTATGACAATGAACGAATAAATTCTGTGTGCCCATGAATCCTCAAGTTCACTAGTGGCGGGCAATGACAGAGAAGATCGTACTTCTCGCTGTTGCAGTGTCTGCAGAAACAATTATAAGGTATTCCCTGTCTGCGAGCATGTGCCGCCACAGGACACTGTCCCTTTATAATTACTAGCAGATTCCTTAAATAAAATCTGGTTAGGTTTAACTAATCTGATAGTAGAGTATAGTGTGTTGGCTTACTAGACGTGTTGCTTATTAGACGTGAGGCCAGATTAAATCCGTGAGGCCGGTTTAAATCCCAGAGCAGTTATCTCCAGCAAAACGAAATATGAAAAAATATTTCTTCGGTGACTTTCTCTCTCGGCAGATTTCTGGCCAAAACTATGAGAATAAATGAAATTGCCATTGCCATGAGTCGACTTTAAATTGTAGGTTCTGCCGCTCATGTATAAAATTAACAAACACAACATAAGTGATGTCAGAAGCTATACCGTAATCCTAACTGAAGGGTTGTAATAACCAATTATTTATGTATATGTGTAGTTAGCCTCTCTCGACCATCCCGGAATCCTATGAAAATGTGAACTTTATTCAAATTTACTAACTATTATTAGATATGCCTAGGTATGTAAAACTTTGTTTTCCATTAAAATAATAATACTGGGATGTACAGTATGTAGGACCTTCGAAACGCCAATTGTATTGTTTTTGTTTAGAAGCGGCAATCCGGCTGTCGTATCTTGAGATGCTGTTGTTTGTAATGGTCCCAAGGAAGTTTGGTCATTTTTGACTTCCGTATGTTCTGTGTGTTAATTTTTGTACATGAGTGGCAGGACCTAGGGTTTAAAATCAATTTCGAGCAACTTTTCTATGGCAATTTTATCTACTTTCGAAGTTTTTGCCAGAGATCTGCTAAGAGGCAGTATTGGAGGAAGTCGGACCTGGGGTTTGAACTGTGGCCTCACGTCTTATAAAAACCAACACTCTACCTACTAGACTACTACCTACTAGGCTGAAAGGGTATTCAAATCAATGTGTCTTTTATTTCATTACTACTTCAAACGGAATATACTCTAGGGAAATTAAGGAATTTGTTTTCAAAAATAGCATGTTTTTACATGGGCCGCACAATGCATTACAAAATGAATGCAGCCGTTGATGAAGATGGCATCCATACTGACAATGGCTCAAAAAATTGTTTGACTCTAGTCAAGTTTAAATTAACTTTCGATAATGCAGAAAAAAACATCAAAAACGTTACTCTTTTACGTAACGGATTGACACGACATTCGTAAAAGAAGGCCACCACCGTATGATGCACTCAAAAAATTATTTAACAATATCATTATCATACTTCGGGAAATTACATCAACGACTCGTTAGAAATAATGTTATCCTTGATATAAGAATTGAGAAAAAGTCTGATTTAGAATTTATGTCCTGTAGGCTATCCAATTATGGTATTTTAATTTCTCTCTCTCTCTCTTTCTCTTTGTCTCTTACATACATTGTTTATTTTCAGACTGCCATTTGATATTACTTGAGAAATCTTTGGGTACATTGGATTATACCATTTTGCCTTTATACTGCATAGATTGTACAGTACATTTTCCCTCCTATAAACATCCCAATTATGCTGATACATCCGATCCCAATCAGGCACCGCCTGGTATGCTAGTTGAACTGCAACGTCTAAATGTACCCTGTGCCAGTGGAGGATTTGTACGCTTCAATGGCCACAAGATTTTGTGTGGCAAATTAGAAGAGCTGGCTGTTAGGGATCGTGTATATCATTTCAGTATTGAAGATGAGGCGTCCGTGCAATTCTATAGGAATCCTATGTTTAGTTTAAGTTATAAATTAGTCGATTACTGTTATAATGTAAGTACAAGTAATGAGAGTGGAGAGTTTTATATACGGCCTAGTATGAAGGATTCGCTGGAATGTTATTTTCGCATTCACCTGCCATATGGAAACCGAATACTGCTGCGCATGGTCACAAATAATGACAGCGATATCTTGCCAATGCCTACTCTAATGAATGAGGGCGTAGGCGATGCTGTTAACGAAGAAGAACTGTATACGATATTTACCAGCCAGGGGTCAACGTTGGATGCACAAGTGATAAATTTAACTGTAAATAGTGGTAATAATTTTGGTGCTTTTTCTTCGTTTATGCCATACTTTAAACTGCCGGACACGAATACCACAAACAAACACAAGTTAATGGGAGATAGCCAACAGAAGACATTTACAAACCTAGGCTTGGATTCATTTGGCTTTTTGGCTGCCACGAAAGCCAACTTGCAAATGGCATTTTCAGGTACAGCCAACTGTGTGGGCGTGGTAATAAAAGTATTTGAAAATGATCATGCCAAATGGTCGCATTGTGTGAATAACACCAAACACATGCGGGGTTTCATTTTGGAATCCTCCGGCAATACTTTAAGTGTCCATCTTTTTCGTGTTGCTGCCACAATACCAACACAGTCGGCAGCAAAAGCAAGCAATGCAATGAGTAGGCAACAACTGCCAGCCATTTATATGTCTTATCAGTCTAGACCTTTAACGGATATTGTGTCAAATTGTGCCTTTGGTTGGATTGCTATGGAGCAATTTTGTATAACCGCCATCGAAACATCACTGACTTGGTACGAGGCCGAAAAGTATTGTTCGAACATAGGTGGCCACTTGGTATCGGTGCGCAATGAACAACAACAGCAAACCATTAACGAACTGCTACTCAATAGTCCTGGATATACGGAACAAAGTGCCTATTGGGTGGGAGGTTCGGACAAAAGTTATGAAGGTGATTTCCGCTGGAGTGATGGTCTAACCTTTCAGTACACAAGTAAGCATGGAGATTTTCATTTTTAATTGAAATAAATATTTCACGAATTCATATGAATTTCGAATAGATTGGTTTCCGGGCTGGTCCCAGCACGGCCACTATAATAAACAACCCAATGATGATGGTCTCAGTAGCCAAGACTGCATTGAACTGCGTAGATACTTTCGTACGCCTCCTGGTGTCCAAAGCAATCGCAGTCCTTTAACCAACAAATACATGTGGAATGATCGGGACTGTAGTGCCAAAAATTATTTAATTTGCGAAAGAGCCATGAGTGATGGTAAGTGATAATAAGCTTAAAAAGTAAACATACTTCATAACCTAAAAACTCAAAAAATAGACTCTTTTCGTCGTAATTGGATTAATGATTGCAATAAGACAGTGTCATTAACGAAAGAACATCCACGAGCTTCCATCTGGAGTCCATCATTTCCACGCCAATATCCCGATAATGCAAATTGTTTTACCACCATAACAGCGCCTGCTGGTTATCGCATTGTCATCGAATTTGAAGAACTCGTTATTGAAAACGAACAAGGGTAAGATCTCTATACCACACAGCGGACATAAATATGACTTGAATTGACTTTTTCTTCTTCTTTTTATAAATTTCTTAGTTGTACTTATGATTACCTCGAGATTACAGAACCAAAACTATCTGAATCTATGAGATCATCAGCGAAAACTACATCTTCCAAGCATCGTTATAATCCAACGATCGATAGCAATATACAGAACAGCGTTAATCTTAATCGAAATTATAATAATCCTAGTTTAAGATCCTTTCGCAAACGAAGCTCCACTGTTACTGCAACAACATTTCAAACGTCATTTCTCACGAATAGCAATTTAAGAAGCGAACATGCTTATGCACCACAAAATACTGACTATAATGGCTATGATTTGACACAGAATAATTATCAGAAACTCTTGCAGATTTATTCAAGTCTTTATAGTCCACGTAATAATTTTGTTATACAAACTCCAGATTATCCAAAAGGTAATCCCTATTATCAGCAACACAATACAAACAACAACAATCATAATCATCATCATCAACAACACGGCAATCATATGAATAATCAGCCGAATAACAAAGAGGTCTTACCCAAGCGTTTGTGTGGTGATTGGAGTACAAAATTGAAATTGTTACGTTACGTGTCAGCCGGCTCATATTTGGGTTTACATTTTGTATCCGATTACTCTCATCATTTTGGTGGTTATAAGGCGAAAACCTACATGGAAAACAGTGAGTATTAAAATATATTTTATAGATAATCTAACAATTATGTACAACGTTACCATATGTTTCTTTTTTTGTTTTCGAAATATCGTTTTTTAGTTACTTTCGTGCATACTTATTAAAACATTTTCATTCATTATTATGTCTATATACGAATGTATGTGAGTGTGTGTCGATGACATTTATTTGTTTTAATTATAACATTACAAAACGAAATTTAATTAAAGTTTTGTTTATTCGAAAATATCATTATTATTACTGTTATAATTACCGTTACTTTTGTTTATTTTAATTTTAAAGGATTATTTTTCTTTTACCACGTCTATGAAATATGTACATACAATATGTATGTACCACATCTAAGTGTATTATATTAAAACCAACTTCAATAATAATATCTTTAGGAAACAATTCGTTTAATTATCTAGTCCAGCTTAATCCTACTTCAGTAATGCTATTTTCACCTCTAAATCCAATTTATAGTTTTTGTTCCTCCCTAGAACAGCAGTCAAATGCAAATATCATGGAAATTTAATTTCTTGTCTCAAATTTTAAATTTTTATCGCAATGAATACTTAAATTGTTATTACGAAGAAGATCCTCCCTCAGTACATACAATTCTTACAATGTCTGTTTCAAGCCTATTGCCCTGGCTATATCTTCCCAGCATCTGGTGTACCCCTAAGTGTTTTCTTCTGGAGTGCTTTCATGCCCGACAGATTTCAGAAATGTATTGTTGTGCTTTTTATACCACTTATGTTGTGCATGTTACAGCTTAAAGTCGACTTCGAACAACAGGTTCGAACAACTTTTCATGGCAAATTTTTTTTACTCTCTAAGTTTTTGCCAGAAATCTGCTGAGCGGCAGTCGCCGAAGAAATATTTTCACTTACTTCGTTTTGTTCGAGATGTTTGACCTTGAATTTGAACCCTACCTACTAGATTGTGGCTTCTCGATTACTCCATTCATGTTGTTAGTAAGTCTAGTTGCTAAGCAATACCCAAATTCATGAAATATACTGTCCAGGGGACAGTTATGGAGAGCGACCCTAACAAATTCCTCTTTCTCAATTTCCAACAAACATTAGTCTCTGGTTACTGTCTAACTCCAATTGATCTGTTTTTCAAATTCGTTCTATATTCCCAGACAATATATCATATCATAACATAGATAACTATTCGTCTAACCATCCCGTGCATAATTCCCAGAATTTCCTGCAAGCCTTTTGCATACCATTATGGTGTGTATTGTGCCCTTTGTGTAAAAAAAAAAAACTTATTGGTCGTATAAAATTAAATAAAATTAAAACACTAGACCTGATTTTTTCAATTTTAATCCTGCTCGGAAGTATGTTGTCATTATGTATGAAATGAAATACCCATCAAATGCCAGCAAAGGTCTGCTGGTGGGTCATTACTCATTTCATGGCATTTTCATACTGATGTGATTGTAACCGAATCTCCTATCTTGAGGACAGAAATCGTTTCTGGTTTAGTCGCATAAACCCAATATTAAAAAAAAAAACACAAAAAATAATCTGAGATCATTAAATCGTTTGATTTTGGTGGTTGGTTGATATCGCAATTGGTTGAATCAAATTCGATAATTTTGTGTAGCAGATAACCTTTTCAAAAAAATTGTGATAGACTTCACTTTGTTCCATTGCCGTTTGGACTAATTACAGGCGCTTTGCATGGTCTACTGGTTTGAACTTCTGAATTTCGTACGAATGAAGGTAGTGGTCTTTTCTCGACTTTCGTTGTGTTGTTGAGAACAAGAGAGAAAAACAAAGAAAAAAATCTAAGATCATTAAATCGTTTGATTTTGGTGGTTGGTTGATATCAGAATTGTTTTGGAAATCGTTGCTACAATAAATCGATTGTAGAACGAGTGATGTGGCATGGTCTCCACATCCATATCGTTCAGTTGAGGACACAAGAAATCCGCTACTATGTTCTTATAATAAATTTCGCTCACAGTCACTGCAATTTCGTTCTCATTTTAATAAAAGTGAGACAGTTGCTTGTATTTGTTTCTTATATACTGTATAAGGATTTTCTGAGTCTCAAATTCGATAATTTTGTGTAGCAGATAACTTTTTCAAAAAAAAAAAAATTGTGATAGACTTCACTTTTGTTCCATTGCCGTTTGGACTAATTACAGGCGCTTTCCATGGTCTACTGGTTTGAAATCCTGAATAAGCTGAATTTCGTACGAATGAAGGTAGTGCTCTTTTTTCGAATTTCGCTGTGTTGTAGAGAACGATGCCGAATTGATGTTCTCGTGTTCTCGGCGCTGCGAATATGATTTATACAAATTTTTGACCACAATTCATTAGACGCAATTCGAAGTTAGTATGCTTAATTTTAACTAATCTTAGTATATATACGTTTATGATTGCTACTAATTTTGAGAATACCAAAACGATATTAAATGAAATCCTTTAGCCAGGATAACAACTTAGCTTCTCTCACCATCCATATTGTGTGTGTTAATTTTATCCATATGTGGCGAAGGACCTACAGTTTAATATTCATTTCGAACGACAGATTTGAGAAACTGTTCATGGCAATTTTATTTACTCTCATAGTTTTTGCCAGGAGTCTGCTGAAGAAAGCTTTTGAGGTTTGAACCTAGTAAACTACGGCAACTTCATTTTATACATTATCTTTTTTTTTTAGTAATGCGTAATGCTCTGTACAGCTGTTATAGACATTAATTTTTAATTTATTTTTTATTTATTTTTATTTATTTTTTTTATTTATTTTTTTTATTTATTTTTTATTTATTTTTTTTTAATTTTGTTAATTTTTTTTGTGATTTCATATTTTTTTATTTTTTGTTTGTTTTTTTTTTTGTAATTTTTGATAACATTTTGCATTAATTACTATGTCGATTAGTAAGTAAATTTGAGCACATTTCACTGTTTCACTTTTAATCTCATGTACATATTTTTTTATTTGTGTATAAAAAATTAATCGATAAACATTTGACATTTTTTTAAAAAAACATTTACTATAACAGTATCATCATATTATAACTTTATACATACATATATACATACAGATATATATATATATAATATCTTTTCTATATATAATAATAACTTTACATATATAATATGTATTAAATTTATTACTATTTAATCATACCGCAAATAAATCCAACAAATCTAATCAAATAATAACAAAACAAAAAAAAACAATAAAATATTAAAAATGCACCTGCTGAAAAACAACCGTATGTATGTAAATAAATTAAAAACAAAAAATTAACGTTAAAACAACCTGCCATCCTATCTACTATCTACCTAAACCGCAACAATAATATGAAATTGCTAAATGATATAAATTTCTACAAAAATGTTTATGCAAATAACATGTAAATTATTTAATAACTATTCTGTTAAATTCGTTTTGCTACTGCTACTACTACTACTATTACAACCACCACTATTACTACTATTACTACTATTACTACTACATACTACTACTACTACTATTACTACTCTGCTACTATTTTCTTATTACTATTTGAAATTTTACTGCTACTTTTACAACTATTTACGCTTTAATCAAAAAAAAATATCCAAATAAACCAATAACAAAACTCAAAATTGCAACTATAAAATCTATCCAGAAAGTCATTTGTTTAACGGTAAGTGTGCCTTTTTCAATTTGAAAATTCCTTTAGATTTTCGTTTAAATTAATTCTGCTTAGTGCCGTTAGTTTTGCTGTTTTAACATTTTTTCAAAAAATGTATTTTTTTAACTGTTATTTGCGTTCCTGGTGTGTGTGAATCCTTTAATTATATTTTTCTTTTAATTTTTAAGAATTTGTTTATTTTCTTTAATTTATTCTAAGTGAGTTATATTTATTGCATGTATTTTAAATCTCATGATACTAAAATACATCAGGTATGAAATGATTCTAATAATAGACAATAACATCCGTTATAGTTTACAAAAAATTTCATCCATCTCAAGTTGTTCATTGTCCATACTATAGAGACCCACTAAGCTTTCTTAATTAAAAATAAAAAAAGAAACTTTGAACTACTGATTGGAAAGATAATTTTATGATAAACACAGTTTACCAAGATCGTCGTGTTTACGTCTAGTAGCTGTAAACTATGTTACGAACTTGTAACAAGAAGACAACACTGATTTTATGGAATTTAATTTCTTAGTGACAATTTATGAACTAAATTTTATCTAAAAATAAATACAACATTAAACAAAGAGAAATATAAATAAAAACTATCAATTTATTACCAATAAGCGCCAATTTGCAAAAAAAAATATAAGCCTGTATTGCTGGAGTTGTTGGGTTTTCAATTACAAACAATTTTCATTGAAATAAAACCCCTTTTAGTGTGAGAACTTTTAATTTTTGTTTTATAAAATTTATTTTCATTTCCCATTAGTTTGCTAATTCTAGTCAAATGACCTGCAACGTTTATTTATTTTTTTATAATAACACAGAAGCTATTTTCTAAATACGTATAGAATGTACACGCATACACATATATATGAAGCAATATATGGAAGAGAAACAAAACATAATTATCTGATAATTGTTGGAATGTAATTAAAATTAGAATAAAAAAAAGTTTTAAATTGAAAAAAGGCGTAAAATGCTAAGATTGTAATTTGCAAATTGCCTTTTGCTAACAAATGAATCGCTATTATTAAACAAGCTTAGGTTAGTTTACGTGGACCAGAGAAAGTTGCTTTGTGCACACATTCCCTTCCTACTTAATGTAGGAACAAACCATAACTGAAAAATAGAAAAAAAAGATTCTAAGGAAGACAAAGAGTTATTTCATTAGCTAGCTAATAACCGAGATTATTTCCTTTACGTTCTAAATGTCATCAACTACTACAGCCCTGATATATTATTTCGATTCTACTCTATTACTTTTAAGGCATAGGTATAGAGGTGTTCTTCTGACATATGTGTGCTATGCACACATACATAAGGGGTCATTACCCTTCAGTTAGGATTACGACCTAGATTCTTACATCACTTATGTTGTATGCGTTAATTTTTATCCATAAGTGGCGAGACCTACAGTTTAAAAACAGAAAAACCTTTTGATGACAATTTTATTTACGCTCAGAGTTGTCTGCGTCGTGGTTTGAACCGTGATCTCACGTCTAATAGCCTTTCCCACTACTTACTAGGCTACAGCGACTTCATAATTATGTGCTTTATTATCGCTTAATATGCAAAAAGTTCACTGCCAACAAAATATTACAAATTAGATCGTAAAGACCATGCTATGCAATCACGTACCCAATCCAATCATATCACTATCACCCATAACCTATCACAATTTTATATCGTACTTATTCAGAAGTACCGTGATGGTCTTTCTTCTGAGTGATTGCAAATAACAGAGTCTCATAGACACTGCACTCAACTAAGAGCATATACATTAGCTTCCTATCACTACCCTTAATATAGATCTTATTTAATATAGATCTTGATCACATGTCCCTCTGCAACGTCTTCTGATTTTTCGTTCTATAAACATTTGATTTACATATATCCTGTGATTTAGATCTGCCATTTGAAATTATATTTCGATAGAAAATTCCCAAGATTCTAATAACAGTAGCTTACCGGATAAGATGGAAAGGCTTTGTATGGAAGCCTTACGCTCTCAGGAAGTCTAATATTTCTTGGTAGACTACTGCTATATGCATAGAAGTAGAATATTTTTTGTCGGCATAACGTAGCATAAGAAGCATAGCATAGAAGTCGCCGTTGTCTAGTAGGTCTTCGGCGGTTTCCTCTCAGCAGATTTCTGACAAAAACTCTGAGCGTAAATAAAATTGTCATTAAAATTTTCTCAAAAATCTGTCGTTCGGAGTCGACTTTAAACTGTACGTCCCACCACTCATGTATAAAATTAACACACACAACATAAATGGTGTGAGAAACTAGGCCGTAATCCTGACTGAAGGATTGAAAGAACCAATTATGTATGTTATGTATAGCGTAACATAAAATTTACATTATAATCCGTTACTTTTTAAATTCCGTTCACAAGATTTTCTGATTAGGAAAATTACCTTCAAACAACAATATTACCGTTGGCATGCTTTTTTGTGTTGAGAGTGAACTAAGAGTTGGTTTTCTTATAGATTCACCTTTAGCAAGGTGGAGTATGACGGTGGTCATTTTCCTTGAATATCATATTAGCGTCCATATTACATTTCACATGACTGTAGCCATATATGCAATGGAAGTGTATCTCAATTTTCGAATAAACTTTATATATTGCAATCGAATGAAAAAAAAAATACAAAATTTAACCTTTGCTCTTAACCCTAATGGAGTGCAAAATGTAAGTGAATTATTTAATGGCATTTGAAAAATTCTTCGTATTTAAATATTAAATTATTTTCCTTCTGTAAACAAAAACTAATTTGCCATTTTTAAAAAATGCACAATCGTAAACATAAAAAATATTTTTATTAACAATTGTAAAAATTACCGTTATTAACATTTTATTTATTTTAAATTTATAGTTTTGTAACAAACAAACAAACAAATACTGACTGTGAAAAATTTTTGTAAATTTTAAGCACTTATTTGCCTTCGAACTGTTCGTTTGATTTTCGTATGTTTTAAAAGTTTTTTTTTTTTTTTTTTTTTTTTTTTTTTTTTTTTTCATCTACTGTTGCATGCATAAGTTATGCAAAGCATTTTATATTTTTTTTCAATTTTTGTTGTGTTGTTTTTGTGTAAAATGTTTAATTTTTTTATAAATGTTTTACTTTTATGTGTTTTTCCGGGTTGTTTTTTTTTTTAATTTTTTGTTGTTCGGATTTTTTTGTGCGAAATTGTTTTGTTATTCAATTAAATGTGAATATTTATTGCAGATAAATAAACAAAGAATGTTGGAAAGAAAAAAAATTATTATTTTTTTTTTGTTGTTAAAACCTTTCGAAATAATAATTGAATTAAAATACTTGGACTCTGTTTTGCTTTCGTTTTTTTGTCTCGTCTTTGTTGCAGCCGCTTCTGAATGCTCTAATGAACGTTTAAAACCCTATAATGGTTCATGCTACCTGTTCGTTTCATATCCCGAAGTAGATTGGTGGACAGCCCAACAAGTATGTCGCGGCATGGGTGCCAAATTGACTTCAGTATCATCTGCAGACGAGCACAGGTAAAGTAAAGCTAATAACAATAAATATCTCTTTCTCCCTTAGCAACACATTATTGTTGTTGTTGTTGTTTTTGTTTTCCTGTATTGAAAATTTTATTTAATTTTTCAAATTTTATTGTTCCATTTCCTTATTTCCTTTCATTCTATGTTTATTTGTATTCGTTTCAAATGAATTGCATTTGTTGGACAACAAAAACACTTAGATTTATAACATCCAATATCCGTAATCAAATTGACTATTCGCCACAATTGATTTACTGGCTGGGGGCTGAACTAGAGAAGAATGGCCAATTCGAATGGACAGATGACTCTCGCATGAGTTTTCAGGTATGTATGTTACAATAACGAAAGTAGTTCATAACAGAAAACAGTTTTTTTTTATCGAATTTTGTTTTTTTTTATTTTCCTTTTTATTTTTATTTTTATTTCAAACTCTACAAATCAATTTCTCCCATGACAATTTTCTTTCAACAATTCACATTATTTAATTGAATTTCACATTTACCACTAGTAACTCGTATATATATTTATTTATATACAGACAATCCATATTGTTAGTTACATACATATAATCCATGTCATCTAAAGTTATGCTCTCCAGTAAAATGTCACTTTTTCTTCTTTTCAATATAAAAAGAAAATATCTTTTGTGCCAATATGTTCTACTGTATATATTTATGGCTGAGATATGGCAATTCAGAAGTATAACACCGTTAACTAATGAAATTCAATATTTCAGATCTTTCATTAAGCCCTTACCATCTTTACATTGCAATAAAACAATGTGTGTGTGGAGTATTATTAAAAAAAAATTATTATTCGTTTGAAAATCCTATTGATGTCTTTAAGTCTGGAATATAACATCCCTCTGGGCGAATCATATCCTAAATTGGTTATGGTAGCTGAAGAAACCTCTGTCCTCTGTGGCTTATTTGAATTCGCCTCAAAAAAATCTGAGATCGGTGACCAATTCACATCACCTCCTGGTGAAGTGGCCCTGTTCCCAAATCGTTCTATCTGACACCTAACACCTTTCTGATGAAACCACATTTCGGTTGGTATCCAGATCATCCAACTCAAGCCTAAAGAAGTTGGAAATCATCAACCTATACTGCTCACCGTTCATAGGGATGGTCTTGCCAACGTTATTTTCACAAAAATATGGTTCGTGACATACACATTCATACATAATTGGTCATTACAAGCCTTTTAGTCAGGATTACAACCTCTCTTCTCACAGCACTTGTGTTGTGTGTGCTAAAAAATAAATGTTGAATCCGAGCGAGAGAAACTTTTCCGTGGAAATTTTATTTACTCTCAGAGTTTTTGCCAAAAATATGCTGAGAGGCAATCGCCAAAGAAATATTTTTTTTAATATTTCGTTTTGCTTGAGATGTCTGACAAGAGGTTTGAACCCTGGCCCACGTCTAATAAGCCAACACACTACCTATCCGTGATGTGAGCCGTAAATCCACACATAGCAGTGAATTTTTGGGACTGCATTGGACGTTTTCTTAACAAAAAATAATTTTTCTAAATGAAACGCGTGGTACATTGCCCCAAGAGAACACTAATTTTAATTAAATTCTGTTATTAAATTCTGTATAAGACAATGGTGATTTGATTAACAGAATTATCATTGTAAGCACTATTGATTTTGAGAGCTTTTTCTATTTTATAATAAAACAAGATTACACCAAAATGTAATTCTTAACATATTGCACTAATTTTTAAATCCATATAACTTCGCACAGGTGGAAAGAAATAAAAAAATTTTTTGTTAATAGTCAATGTCACCTTCAAAAAATGTAAAGTATTGTACTGCTGCTCACAATTAATAGGTATATAGGGATCCCTATAATGAGTTTCGTTTGCCCTGACGAACCTTACTTATTGGGATTGAAAATATTCCTATTTGGAAGTTCTCTGTATCAAGTTGAGAAAATATTCTCGAGGCTTTTCATGGGCTTCGAATAATAATCGAACCTTACGTATTGGGATTGAAAATATTCCTATTTGGAAGTCGATTTCTATGCTCCCGTCTAGATTGAAAAGAATCTTCACCTCCCTATATCTTTCTTTTCGCCTGTAATGTCTTTCTAAATAGCTTACAAACTTATATGTCCAGGGTCCATGAGCTATATAAAAGCTCTCTACCTTGTAATCGTATCTGCTCTTTACATTTCCTCACATCATGTAATCCAAAGAAGAATGCTTTTGTAGCAACTTAGTACTTTGATGGCAATTTGACCGTTTGATTTGCTTTGTACCGTCCTCTGTATCAAGTTGGGAAAATATTCTCGAGATTTTTCATGGGCTTCGAATAATCCATTCTGGACTCGAAGATTCTTCGATTAATCTGTATTTCAAATGATCCCATTCACTCTTGTTAGTCAGTATTATTGCAAAACCTTAGCCCAAAACATAGAGACTACTGAAAACGGTTAAGAAAAGAACTGGCAATGACAAGCAATACTTCCTCTAGATCGATTTCTTGTATAAGAATACCACATCCAATTACAGTATTTAGTGATAAAACGAATAAAAATTATATTTATTTCCATCCATTATTAAATATAATATTTTAAAGTACAATAAATATGAAAAATGAAACCTTATTCAAGCATATTAATTTATATTCTACATTTATTATCATTATCATTACTTTTTATGATTACATACAGTATTGCTACATTATGTGCATGGCTCTTATTGCTATTTGTCTTTACTCCTCCTCCTCTCCTGTCATTGCATATACGAGGTTTGTTAAAGGAATACATGACAATCTTTTAATTTTCTTCAAAAAATTTTTATAAACTTATCAAACTACCCAACTACTTGATCGCAAGGTCGTCATCTCGTTCACAGTGGCCATGTTCACAGGTTACCAACTGCCAACTGGGTCTGCTGAAGAGGAGGAAACTGTTATCCACTTTCTTTGCCAATGCTCATCTCTTGCGAGTCGTAGACCTATCTTTCCAAGAAAATTCCTGACGTTATCAATAGCTTTTTCTAGAGTGATTCCTTGATTCTTCTTGGCCTCCATTTTCAAAGCGCTTGGTCTTCAAGTAATATGAATAAGAAAAAACTATTTTCATAAGCAAAATGCAGATAGAATTTCAAGTTAAAAGAGTGGAACAGTAGAAATAAGAAGTTGAGTTTGAAGTGTTGCAGCATTCAATATACAACAATCCGTATCCATAGGATCACTGTGAAAGCAGGATATGAAACAAGTAAAGTTGATATTGATGGCAAGAGCAATAATTTTGTATAAAAAGTGCAATACTCTTTCAAATGCTTTGGGAATGCATAGATCCACAACCTTGGCCTTAGAGTGATTTCATATCTCTAGAAGTAATACTAACATTTCATTAACGGAATAAAGGAAGGTACCTTGCAATACCGGCATTTCCCATTGCCGATCGATTGAAGTTGCCGTTGTTTAGTAAGTGGTGTGTTGGCTTACTCGACGCCAAGATCACGGTTCAATCAATCAGGTTAGACATCTCTAAAAAACAAAAGTGAAAAGTTATTCCTTCGGTGACTTCCGCTCGGCAGATTTGTAACAAACACTCTGAGAACACAATTAAATTGCCATGATAAGTTTCTCAAAAAGCTGTCGTTCGGAATCCGCTTTAAACTGTGAGAAGCTAGGTTGTAATCCTAGCTGAGGGGTTGGTTATTACAACCAATTATATACGTTTGCAACAATCTTTCGATACTCGCATTTCCTATTGCTGATCTGATTGTTAGACTCCAGACATTTCACCAGCTTGTGACACGCAACTTGCTGCTATTTAGGAGGTAATATTGAATGTTAATAACATCATTTGAGAATTGCAAGATGGAAGAATACACGCACTGCATTTGGTACATTAATGTGTTTAAACAGTTTTTAAACTGTTACTCAGAAAATTTAGAAAAATTAACACATTTTTAAGCATCAGTAACTTCTCTAACTTTTAACTTATCCACCACCACCAACTATATTCCGCGCTCCTTCTCTTACATGATTTTCCCAAAATTAGACACTTGATAAGTCTTATTACTTTCCTTAGTTTTATCAGACCAAAGTCATTGATCCAAATTCATTGATCAACCGAGATGTCATTGTCATCAGCAATATTTCTTCTATAATTGGATGATTTGATGTCTCTCGATCATCATGGCGGTGCATCTTTAACGATTTCATTCCGGATGGCTCAACATTTATGTGTAGGGAGATAGATTGAAGTGGTAGCTTTTGATACCAAAAGCTTACTTAAGCACGCATAACTGAACGTTGTGTCATCAGCAATATTTCTTCTATAATTTAATGATTTGATGTCTCCCGATCATCATGGCGGTGATCTTTAACGATTTCATGAGATATTAATATTCCGGATGGCTCAACATAACGTTTAGGGAGATAGGTTGAAGTGTAGCTTTATACCAAAGCTCACTTAAATACTGACCAAGTTTTACCAAATTAGGAAGAAGAAGTCGGTCAACGCAAGAACCGCACATTAAAAGCACGACTACCCTACGCTGGAAAAAAAGTCCAAAAGTTTAATAAACTAAGCTATATCCTTCACATTCATGGATGATAACTCCGCTAAGCTGACAAGAATTGGAGAGCCAAATAACCTATATTTACGGCTCGCAGAGATGGATTAACTG
>QOCX01000740.1:48145-61821 GCA_005959815.1 Sarcophaga bullata
AACATTAATGTTGTAGGGAGATAGATTGAAGTGGTAGCTTTTGATACCAAAAGCTTACTTAAGCACGCATAACTGAACGTTGTGTCATCAGCAATATTTCTTCTATAATTTAATGATTTGATGTCTCCCGATCCATCATGGCGGTGCATCTTTAACGATTTCATGAGAATTAATATTCCGGATGGCTCAACATAACGTTTAGGGAGATAGGTTGAATGTAGCTTTTATACCAAAAGCTCACTTAAATACTGACCAAGTTTTACAAATTAGGGAAGAAGAAGTCGGTCAACGCAAGAACCGCACATTAAAAGCACGACTACCCTACGCTGGAAAAAAAGTCAAAAGTTTAATAAACTAAGCTATATCCTTCACCATTCACTGGATGATAACTCCGCTAAGCTGACAAGAATTGGAGAGCCAAATAACCTATATTTACGGCTCGCAAGAGATGGATACTGACAAGGAAATTGAATAACAGTCTTCTCTTTCTCAACACATCTGATCTGCACCCATGGCAGAAGTCGTTAGATGGAAGCTGCATTTTTTCCGCGTGTCTTCCCATAACACAATGACCTGTAAGCATGGCCACTGTGACCGAGATGACGTTACAATCAAGTTCGATTAACTGGTTGGTGGTGTTCCGTTGGTGGAACAGGACTCCTCATTCATCCAGGATAGGTTGGCGTCCCGAAAGAAGGCGAATATAGTATTTGCATTTTGACCATCCCTCGTATTAAAGTATAAACATTCTGCATCATCGTTCAATGTTACTCTTATTTAAGTTTTTAAAACCATTATGCATTACAACATACCCATAAATATGTGTATGTGGGTGTATTTGTTTGTATACATACAAATACATACTCATTACATTGCAACATTTATGCACATACATATTATCATCATACAATCGGTATAATGTAGTTTCAATATTTAAATGTTTTTTTTTTTTTGCTCTCATGGTTAACTCTCATTAGTAATTTCAATAAATTTTATTACACTTGATTTAGTTTTTGTTTGTATCGTGTATGTGTTCGTAAATACATTTTTGTGTTTTTAATTTTAGGGTTGGTTACCTGGCCAGGGTCAATTTAATGTATTACCCTCGGATGCCACTTGTTTGGGTCTACAATGGAAAATGTCCCCCACACCGATGTTGCCATCTGGTCTATATTGGCAATCGCAAAAGTGCAATAAAATCGGTGGTTATGTGTGCAAGAAACCAAAGGAGTCTTTTGGTAATTTTGCTTTCAGTAATTTTACTGTAACGGGCAGCGAAGGACGTCTCGTATCGCCAGGTATGTGTACAATAATGTCCTTTATATGTTCAATCATGTGTAACAAAAGAAATAGTTGAACATTATACGTTATTAGTAAATATCCTTAAAGGATATTTCATATGAGCGTATACAACTATTTTTCTTATGGCATAGTATGGTAAGTGAATGATGACAATAGCAGATTGTGTCGAGTATATATGTATTATTGTGCTATTGTATATTTGTTTTTGTATAAGTTTGTTTGTATTATCACAAAAACTTCTGGTTGCAATGTTTTACAATTTCAGTTTGAAATTCATGCATCTTGTCCATGACAGGTTGCTTTAGAGAGTATCGTTTTGTGTTCATGCACAATATATGTACATACATGTGCAACTACTATGTATGTATTTGTGATTTTGTTACAAAAACAAAGATTAATGTGGATTAGATTGTATGAAATCTAATAAAATATTTCAAACGTTCAAGGTATAGTAAAGGATTCTATTGAAAAATAGAGTAAAATCCAGCAAAATTTTTTATAATACTTTCAAAAACGAAATACATGTGTACGTATACATCTAGTTTCCTTAGTCTATCAATTTATTATAAAAAAATGCTCGTCATGGTATAGAATGTCCTTATTCTGCAGGCGTAATTTAATTGTCATATCTACAGAACAGACTTTTTTATTTACTTATCCTCTATTTTTCATTGTTACATAGGATTCTTTGGCCTATTATTCGGATTGACTTCGCGGTAATAAATTTCTTAGTGGTAAGAGATTTCAACGTACAGCCTCTGCACTGACCACCTTTTTCAATGAGTTCCAACCTAACCTATGACGTTTGAAGAGCCTAGCGTACACCTGATAATATTTATTGTTTAGTACAGACTTTCAAATTCTTAGTTTTATTTTTGTTATGAGTTGCTGGCTTAAAAGTTTGCTGGGAAATAATTAATTGTTGGTTAATAAAAATAAAGTGCATATTAAATGAATTTACCATGTATTTGTCCAATTAATGAAAAACAAAATGTTATCGTTAGTAAAAATATTTTTTTTTTTTTTTTTTTTTTTTTTTTTTTTTTTTTTTTTTTTTTTTTTTTTTTTTTTTTTTTTTTTTCTTTTTTTTTTTTTTTTTTTTGTTTTTTTTTTTTTTTTTTTTTTTTTTTTTTTTTTTTTTTTTTTTTTTTTTTTTTTTTTTTTTTTTTTTTTTTTTTTTTTTTTTCTTTTGTTTTTTTTTTTTTTTTTTTTTTTTTTTTTTTTACCCTAATTCTACCCGTTATCAAAGCATAACTTATAATGAAAAACAAATATATGGCATATATGTACATATGTATGTATGTTAATTACAGTAATTATGTATGATTATTTGGTATTTAAAAATTTAAATTCATTTTTTATTGAACCAATCATCCATCACAAAAGTGTACTGTAACCAGATGGTTGTTAACTTTAATGCACTGTATTAACCAAATTCAAATCGCATGATCTTGGTTATCAATCAACATCACCCCGACGTGAGATGACCTGCCCTCAAATCTGAATATTCAATGTGGCATAAGTGGTATGGTACCACATATCATTGGTATCCAGATCATCCCATTCAGACCAAAATAAATTGGTAATCACCATAGTGTAGTGTCAATGAAGGTCTAGCCAATAATGTTCTCAAAGAAATATAAACCGTTGATGCCGTGTCTTTTTCGCAATACTTTGGACGCCCTTAGATCTCAAGTGGATTTGTGTCACCCCAAATTCTCCAATTTTTCAGAACTGATTATTCGATGAAAATTAAAATCACTTTCCAACTGTTCCAGAGCTAATGCAGGTACCAAATCACGTTATCTATGATATGACAAAACTAACTGAACAGATGATAACTCAAAAAAAAGGCGCAAATTCTAGTCCTTAGATTTTATTTCAACTTTGTAACGTCCTCTATGGAAATGTCCAATAAGTCAATTTCAATAGAAGCTTGGGAGCTTTGATAACTGATAACGTGTATCGTAATTGCCAAATTAATTGTCATTTATTCAGCCTGGTTTACCAAATCATTGTGGGCTCATAAAGCATTCCATAACTTACTTGCTTAACCATTACAACCCTTTAATTAGGATTACGACCTATTGTGTCACACCACTCACTCACTCCCTTGTAGTTTAAAGACAGCTTAGAAGAATTTTGAAAAACTTTTCATGGCTATTTCATTTACTCTCGCATTTTTTGCCAGAAATCTGCTGAGAGGCAGTCACCGTAGAAATATTATTTCAAATATCGTTAGGTTCGTCATGCCTGGGCAAGGGCCTCACGTCTAATAAGCCAACACACTACCTACTAGACTATGGGAACAGTTTTTTCAAATGAAATCATATAACTTCGAGTGGACTCAACTTTTTTCTCAATGCATTTATTGTCCGTTCATTCAACAACATAACCACACTTTAATTTTTGTGCGCCTCTACTGTTAGTGTTCAAAATTCGGTAACAACGGGCCAAAGGATAAAATAAACAAATATTTCGACATCTTTACCTTCTAATTATTTTAAATTTTCCAATCTTTATGCAGAAGGATGTGGTGCCTATCTCTTTGCCTTTAACACACTTGTTTTATGTTATATTATGAATCTTTTAAAGAAATTTCAATTAATTTTCATTTTATTACAGCATATCCAAATACGTATCCATTGAACATTGACTATTGGATACATATAAAGGCACCCGAGCGTACAAGGATCATTGTACAATTTCAGAAAATCGATTTGGAGCCACAAGATGAATGTCTTTATGACTTTATAAGTATACAGGATTATGATATTGTATCGAAAATAATCCTCGAACCAGCCACAGTACCAATGGCAATGCTGATGTCAGATGAACAATTTCCAGCTTATGACAGCGATGTCGGTGTTGGGGATAATATTGATGCGGACAACGACGATAGCAATGACAATAATGGTGTCAGTGATGGAGACGCAAGTCTTGACGGGGGTAAGGCTGAAGCGGATGATGACGATGACAATAGCAACAATAGTAGTAGTGATGATAATGATGCTGATGACAATGGTGCCAACGATAATGAAACGACAGTAAAACGAGCCACAAACATCAGCAATGGTAATTTTCAACAGCAACAACCACCACACGAAAGATTACGTCGTAGCATTTTTAAAGACTCCCTTGCAATACGTAGACGTCGTATATCAAAAGAAAATCAAATTCAGCGCAAAAGAACAAGACGTAGAAGAAGTAACACTGCCAAATTACAAGGACACCCACTAACCCATGTAAATATGCAACAAATGAAAAAACCAGCACAGAAATTTTACAGGCGTGCAGATGATAAAAAAATCAACCATCAACGTCATTTACGCAACATTGGCGTTATAAATAGTAACCATAGCCACAAAAATAAAAAAACGAAAAATAATAAAAGAACACTACGAAGTAAACACCAACAAAACAAAAATTCAGCACATCACCAGGTTATCGTGACAGGAGGTGAAAGTCATCATCGTAGCCGTACCACTGGTATTAATGAAAATCCCAAAAGACGTAGGCGAAAAAAATCCTTAGTGAATATGGAAAGTACAAACATGAATAAGGCTGCAAAGGCTGCACGCTATCGTCGCAGCACCATATTAAGTGATGACTCATTACCCGCCTCCGATAATGCTCAATCTTTTCTGCCATACGTACGTTGGTGTGGTTCACACGAGTCGAACATGTCAAAATTTGACTTTGTATCGCGTTCCAACGAAGTCATGTTAAATTTTCATAGCGATTATTCGATAACAGGATTAGGTTTCGCAGCCGTTTGGAAAGCCATCGATGTATCGGGTTGTCCTGTGCACACACTGACCTCACGTGAGGGTACCGTCTATTCACCGAATTATCCGCACTTTTTGCTTAACAACCTAAATTGTGCTTACATAATACAGGCGCCGATAGGTAAGAAAGTGTGGCTGGAGTTTATTGAATACGACTTTCAAACGGATGCCATGCTAGAAGTGGATATTGGCAATGGCCTGTTTAGACCATTTCGTTTAGAAGATCATTTAAACGATGGCATGTTTGTGAGTTTAAAGGAGCAACTGCGCGTACAATTTCGCACAGGTCAGCATCCAAGGGGTAAAGGTTTTCATGCTGTGTACTATACTGGTGAGTTGAAATCGAAAATTTTTGGCATTTCCGCATGCCACGAATCTTTTTTTTTTTTATATTATACCTAAAAGATTTGCAGTGATAAAATATAACAGCAAAACTATCACTGTTAGTTGCATAGGTAAGGTTCACTACCATTAATGAACGTACATACATATTCATAATCAGCCATTACAACCCTTCAGTCCGGATTACGACCTAGCTTCTCTCACCACCTATGGTGTTTATGTTAATAGTATTCATAAGTGGAGGTACTTACTAATTAGAACAACATTGTATAGAAAAATCTCGAAGTTGCCAGACTTTAAAAAAGGCTGTATAATTAGAGCGAAGATCTGTGTTACCATTGAGTCGCGATTTGTAAGTTAAACGCTGCCAAACTAAAAGTAACTAACCGAGAATAGTATTAAAAAGTGTGACGTTAAGCACAGTGGTATTGAACATCAAAAAATTGATCTTGATTAAAAAGGATCGTGAATAAAATTGTTATTTAAGACTTTTTGTATTGACTTGAGGAAAGTTGAACACTTACAAGGCATTTTTTTATTTCATTTCTTCATTGCTTTGTTTTATTTTCATTAAACAACTTTTTCCAATTATTCAAGTTACCTACTGTGGTAGGTGGTAGGATAATAGGTCTGACTTTTTTGAAAAGAAGCATCTTCTATGAAAATGTATTGTTTTTGCTGTATTTGGTGTATTCGTGAGAAATCTTTCTTATTGAGTACTACATGTTCGTCAATATGGTATAATTTATCTTAAGTTTCCCCCATAAATTACACTAGCATCACATGTGTACGTACTAATTGAAAATGACTAACCCAAATGCTCACCCCTAAGCTTACATAAAAAGGGTTTCTAAAAATCCCCAAAAATTATGCAGAATTCATGCGACATATCTCATTTCCAAAAAGTCCTTTTTTCGATTTAATCCTTAAGAAACAAATACCTTTAATGGAATAGGCTCAAATTTAATAGTTAACCATTAGGAGGGGTTTTATTCACAGTAAATGGCACATGATTAACATTTTGACAAAGTACCATAGTCCAAATTGACACTTTATCAATCCTTTTCTAAGTGATTGTTTGTTGAAGCAAAGGAAAATGATAAAAGGCAGTGAGTCTAATGTATTGGACGGGGGGATTTAGTGAATGAACCGTAAATTATCAGCTTGACATACAAGACCTTTCCCTATTGGTTTATTCACCTTTTCATATGGTTTAGTGCTGGCAGAATACATTAATAATGCATGAGTTTCTCTTAAAAAATTTTCTTTGCTACTTTTCGTTTGTAATCTTCTTCTACTCTTCGGAATTTTCATTTTAGTTGCACCAATGGAAAGACGTGAGCGTTTCATCAACCTGACTAGTAACAGCACGGGCTATTTGTATCAATTGAATTATCCGCACGATATGCCCGAAAATGTTGACTTCACACAACATTTGGTGGCACCATTCGGTCACAATATACTATTGGAGTTGCATGGTGTGGAATTTACAGAAAATGGATGCCCCGATAACAATCTGCTTGAGGTAAGTTTATCATAAGATTGTATGTGCATGGATAAGTTTACAGGTTTGTTTTTGTTTTCATTTTTTCGGCCACGAGGTGCTGTTTGTTTTGTTATGTCTTTGTGCTTTAAGTGTTTTTAAAACGAAACTATAACGCATGGAACGAAATGTGTTATTTTCATATTGTTGAGGCACATGTGGCTACATGTAGTTGGCATGTGATGTATTGGCCTATTTACTTGCGTGTTTAACAAACATATTTAAACTTAAAGCAATTATTAGGTTAGTTCTTATGTACTTACACTCATAGCAATTTTTAAAACCAAATGCGCTGGAGATTGTCTGCCACACGGTTATGGCTGTCTATTAGGCAGAGTTGTGTAAAAACTGGGACCACGAAAGAAAAATGTTAGCCGTCTTGTTAGAATTTGTTCAGCTCAACCTGCCATTCTGTAACCTCAGGAGTCTTAGACGAATGCCATTTCTTAGTACATCTTGCATCTCACGCTTTGAACCGTATTGCACTTCGTCATAGACTTTCTGTCCACGTAGAGCAGTATATGCCTAAGGAATACTAGGCTATTTAAAGTTTGACATCTCTGTCGAGAGCTAACATTAGGGCTCTCCACAGATTTGTAAATAGGTTGAGCTGGTTGAGAAATGCCAAGTCATCAAAGTTGTAGTCGTTCTTCCTCCGCCTCTTATATACTCCATTTCCTACATCTTCTACTTTTCCAATTTTCCCATCTCCTTCACTATCCCCTCTCTCTCTCTTTCTCTCTTCTAGGATGTATTTACAATGGGTCTTTTTGACCTCTGGATAGTGTACTTGTCCCAATGACAAGTACATGTCCTCAAACCTAACCTAACCTAACTTGGTTATTTAGCTCCCTTTTAATTCCCATGACTTCCGTTTGGAATTCACTCTGTATGTATCTCAAGTCCACGATATACACACTACCATAGATTTGCCCGTCCAGCGTCCAACCATCAGCGTATATATATTTGCAAATTACTTTAAGGACACTGTTTTCGGGTTCAAGCCCCGGTTTATACAATTATAGGGAGACACAAAATCAACGGATAACGAAATCATTGACGTTTAACGCAATAAATCAATTGTGGCATGAGATGTGTGGCAAGTTGCACCATCCTGATGAAACCAAACATCGTTCAGATCAATACCATGAAGAGCGAATACAAAGAAATCGGGGTTATCATGGTGCGATAAGTGTCTCCATTGACCGTAATGATTGCTCAATTCTCATTTTCGAAAAAAATATGGGCCAACGATGCCTCCTCTTCACAAGCCGGACCAAACAGTTACTCGTAATTGTGCATTGGCTTCTGTAAGACCATGCTTGGGTTTTCTGAGCCCCAAATACGGAAATTTTGCTTATTGTCGTAGCTACCAAGATGAAAATGAGCTTCATCCGAAAAGATGCAGTTACACTTTGGCACAATAAACCCCAAACATTGCCAAAGTTCAGTAGAGATAATTACAGAATTTTGTGACAGAATAAAATTACATAAGAATTTCCAGATTCAAAATTTCGAATTCGAAATTCAAATTTAAACTGATAGATGGTCTATCCGATATAAATATCTACCCTAACTTTATCTATCGGTTAACTTACTTACGCATATTATGGCGATAGTTTATCGATACGTACTTGTTTTTGGAATATTTTTTCGTATGAATTAGACAGCCAAACAAGTCACGAATAACCGAGTCAAATGCTCCAATTTAAGGCAATGAATAGCATTAAAGACCCAATATTTTAAACAATTGACTTCAAAAGAATATTAAAAAATAGTTCTTATTTGCTAATTCTAATTGTATTGGGGAACTTCCATATCCTGCAATTAATAATTTCGGGCATTCATATCCTGCCCTTGGGCACAAACTGCCTGATTAACTTCTATTTCTTTATTTTTGATGCCTAGAATTGCCATACCATTTTAATTATACCCAAAATATTTTTCTGAGAGCTTTCTTTCATTCCTTTTTTTTTTGTGTGTCTATTTGAACTTTGAAAAATTCCCTGATAGTCAGTGTTGGTGTAAAGACGTGAGGAAATATAAACTGACATTTCCATTTTTTTTTCGTACACGTGAAAATTTATGTTCATACCTCCCTTCGGTTTCGTTGTTTCGTTGCTGTGTTGTGTGTTCTTGTTTTTATTGGGTTCATTGTAATGAAAATTAATGCGATATGAAAAGTTGCGCCGCAACCAGCACAAATGCAACGGCTTCAATATGAGTTGCATAACCCATACACAGTATACAACATTAACATTCTTCTGGTAAAGGTGAGGAAGAGCGGTTGGTCAACAAAATGTGCAAACATTTAAGACTCCCAGACTGCCTCTTTTCTACCTCGTCAGTTTCATGTCTCTCCCCCTATCTAGCTGACTAGTAAAGTGGCCAACAACTACTCTTGGGAGGGTTGAGCAACTAAAAGGCAACAAATTTAACATGTTTGAGTTTTGAACTTAAATAAGACAGCGTTTCAATGTATTTCATTTATAAACAAGGGTGCTGTTGAATTAAATAAGTGGACTAACAACGTTAAAATAATTGCAACTAAATTCAAATTGAGTGAATTCTTAAATTTTAAATAACAAATACGATATGAAATGTTTTAAAGTAAGTAGTTAATACCAACATTATTGTAGAGCAGAGTGAAATTCAAAATTTTAGAGGGCTTTAGCATGAGCAATCTGAGTAAATAAATGAAGTGTCCATAGTCTAGTGTAAGACTTCGATTCAAAACTCAGATCAGGCAACTCCAACTGCCTCTCAGCATATTTCTGGCAAAAAACCTGAGAGTAAATAAAATTGCCATGAAAAGTTTCTCAAAAATCTATCATTCAGAGTCGATTTTAAACTGTTACTCCTCTCATTCATGTATTATTTTCAAATTTGTATTTTTAACAATTGAAATTTAACTTGCTTGCCATAGCTTATACGTGTGTATTCATCTTTTACTTTTTTTTCATTCTTTCATTCTCTATTTTTCTATTCATATTATTTCCCTCCTCCAGGTCCATGATAATTATGCAGATTATAATGGCACTAAGTGGCAACTATGCAAATATCAAAATACTAATTTTCATACGGGCAGCCCTCTAGATGACAATTATTTAACCACTAATATATATGGCCAACAGCAACACCAACAACAACAACATTCAGCAGATATATTTACAAATTTAAATTATAATAATTTAAATATGAATACGGCTGTAACAGCAATGGAAACAATAGATTCGTCATCGTCGTCATCATCAACAACTGTTGCTGAGTTTCTACTTCGTCAACATCAACAGCAACAGCAACAACAGCGGCAACAGCAACAATATTATATGCCAATACCGCCACCACCGCCACCCGTTTACATAACATCATATTTAAATACGTTGTATATACGTCAGCGTACCACTGCCAAATCCATTGCCAATCTAAATTGTACCATACGCTTACAATGGGGTAAGTACCTACTTTTCTCCTCTTATATATATATGTATGAATATGTAGATCAACAAAATACTTGCGGATAGAGAACAACAACAATAATGACAACAGCAAAATTATGTATGTAAAGTTAACAATAAATGATTTGAAGTACAATGAATGAATGTTATCGGTGAAGTACTCTTATGTGGATCTAATATGGTAGATAAAAATTTTTAAATATGGAGAGGGTATTAACAAGAGTATATTTAGTATATAAAGGGATTGTTTTTTTTTTTTTTAAAGGTAGTCAAAATATTGACGAAATCTTATTGTAGGCTTATGACATAGGTTTCATTGGGTACTGTTTTTACGTAATAGTAAGTTCTATGCCCTATGCACAATACAAATTTTAAGTCTAGGGGATTGGCCAACGCTGCACGTATTAGTTATCATCTAGCTAGAATGCTAGTATGCCATACACAAGAGGCAAGGCATGAATCGTTTTGTTGATCACAATCATAAGAGACTCTACCTTATATGCATACATCCCATACCAACAAAAATTAATTTCAGTCTCCCTTGTCAACAGATATTACTATAGTCTCAATAGGCAATTAAGTAGCAGAGACTTCTGTCGTCCGACAAAACTAATACTCTACAAGACGCTGATCCCCCATGTGCTTCTTTATAGCACAGAAGCAGTCTGAAATCCGATAATTAAGTTGTTAATGGCCAATAAAATAATGTGAGTGGAATATAACATCGTTCAAATGTCCGCAAAAGCTTAAGTCGCACGATCCCGATGACCAGTTCACATCATCTCCGCACGAGTTGAAGATGCTGTGAAATTGCTCTACTACTACTGTCAGGCACCCTAGTTCTGTTGGAACTATATTCTCAAATATATAAATACAGATGGACTCTGCCAGCTCAAAAATCCACACCAAACATTATCATTACTCTCATGTGCATCCCCCAATACTCATGTGGATTGGTATCGTCCTAAATTCAATAACTTTGTTTATACGTGTCCTCATACATCTTGAAATGGGCCTTATTGCTGAAGATAATTGCATACATACTTATATAGTTGGTTATTACAAACCTTCAGTCAGGATTACGACCTACTTTATGTTGTGTATGTTAATTTTATACATGAGTGGCGAGACATACAGTTTTGAATCGATTTTTGAGAAATTTTTCATGCCACTTTTACTTACTCTCAGAGTTTTTGCCAGGAATCTGCTGAGAGGACGTCACCGAAGAAATATATTTTTGCGACAGCAGAAACAGCAGGCTCACGTCTAATAAGCCATCACACTATCTACTATCCAGCCCAAAATCCACACTAAACAGTGCCTTTTTCGAGATGCGTTGAACGCTTATAAATTTAGCGAAAACTTTTTGTGGCCTCTGTAGCTTCCACAAGATGACCGCTATAAATGTCAAAGTTCAGAAGACCCAATTGGATGCTAAAAAAAATTTCATATTACCAAAGAAAAACAGAATACAGTACAGTACAGTTCATTTATAGTTTTGATCTAATGAAAGCTAAAAAGTATTTTTGAAACATCTCAATTAGTAGGTGACCGAAAGTGATTAAGCAACAAAGTTAAGTCGACTTCCAACAGGTTGTTCGATTTAAAAAACTATGTTTTGTAATATGATACATATGTTTGACTAGCAAGTTTCACGCTTTAAAAATTGAATTTGAGTTTTACAAAAAAATTTTTTTTTTTGCTTTAAAACAGTTTAGGGCAACGAAAAAATCTTTTAGAAAAATTAAAAATAAAAGACATGAAGCTGAAAAACGAACAATTATTCATTTATGCCATTTATTTCACTTTTTATTACTTTTTTCAGTTTATTGTTGCATGCTTTTTCACGAAAGTAAGCTGTGGATAAAATGTTGCATGTACATTTCATTAAGACGGTTGACGTTTAATTAAAGTTGGCCTGTTAATATTGCTTGCAATTTAAATATTGCATCGCGTCATATTTATTTTTTCTGCTTTTTATTACCCAAAAATTGCGAGGAATTTAAAAGAAATTCAATATCATTTAATTCTAAAATTTATTTTCAATAACTTTATAATGTGCTGATGATTGCAATTGAAATTAAAGAAATTATTGACATCTGATCGCTACCTCTTTGTTTATTTAAGAAATCCTTTATTTATTTAAATAAATTGACACTAGAATCGAGAGCCCTGTTGTTGGATTATTTATCACTTTTTTTCCTTTCTCGTAATATTATATGTATGTAGTTGTCTTTGTATAATCTTGTGTACCGTACAATATGTATATTTTGTTGTTGTCTGTTTGTTTATCATGTCTGTTGTCATGTTTTCTTATTATTGCCCCACTATTTGCCATCACCTTAATTTAACAATTTGCCCCATTTCAACTACTTCATTTTGAATTTCGCTTTGTATTGTTCTGCAACCCTAAGACCATGTGTTTTAACCATTAACGCTTTTTTAACTCTTAGGACTTGGACTGGTCGTTCATTCTTGACTTCAATATTGTCACTGACGATCTTAATTCAAGAACACACGAAATTGTGTGGCTTATTCAGGTCTATCTGTTGTAAGGCAGGTTTTCATTTCTAGCTTCTCACACCACTTACCTTGTGTGTGTTAATTTTATACTTGAGTAACGGGTCCTACAGCATAAAGCTGACACCGAATGACAGATTTTTGTGAAACTTTTCCGTAACAATTTTATTTTCTCTTAGAGTTTTTACCTGAAATCTGCTGAGAGGCAGTCACCAAAGTAAAATTTCTTCGTATTTCTTTTTTGGGTGGAGATATCTGACATAGAGTTTGAACCGTGACCTCACATCTTACAATCCAACAGATTACCATACTAGACTACGGCGAGTACTTTATATGTCTTCTTGATGTTAAATTGTACATGATTGATCGGAATGCTACCAGATACTCCGGAATATACTTGTCGCATTCGTTTTACTGCCGATACTTGGCACATTTCGTGGATTAGATCGTTCTACCACTTCGTCTCTTTTCTTGTAGCGATTGTATCAAATCGATATTGGGAAACCGAGACATACTACAACCAAAACACCTTGTAAAATCCTTTCAAATTCCTGAGCACGCAATAGTCCTTTCTGCTGTTTATGACGGCAATTGTCTCCCCTCCATATCGCCAAATTTGTAGCTATCAACCTTCTCTAAGGCTAAAAACATAAAATATTCACAGAAAATACTTCAACAATTATTATTATTTTTATTTTTTTAATAATTTTATAAACTTACTGG